>JAPMOB010243155.1:0-10048 GCA_029875015.1 Lepomis gibbosus | reverse complement strand
ATTTTATTTACCAGGCCTATTTAAAATCGTATTTGACTGCAGAGCTGCAGGCAGCGCGAATTCACGGAGCTCATCCTCTCTCTCTCTCTGAACACAGGTGCACAACGCAGCCAATGTCGGAGACCCAGCTAATAGAATAGAATATTAGTAAGCATGTAAGGAGCCTAGCTAATAAGCAGAGCTGAGTTAATGTTAAAATACAGCTGGGTTTTCGAGGTTAGCATGCTGTACAGCTGCAGCACAGTCACACTGTCATTCTGTGGGAAACACTGACAGTCGGTCAGTTAGTGAATTAAAACAAATTAATTTATCACTGAGATGAAAAGGGGCCACAAACACACTTAAATAGGTTACTTCCCCACAAAAGAGGAGGTAAGACTTAATCATGTGTGTTGACTCAGCAGGAATGATATTAAATAAGTTGATCTACAGGAGAAAAATATTTAAAAGCAAGAAAAATTTAATAATTTGGTGCAGAAAAGGCAGAATTTAGGGGAGAAATCTTCACCAGAATGCAGGAAATTAAGTGTTTAATGCTCAATCTTCTGGGAGTGCCCCATCCAAGACAACAGTATTTTGCTTCATACACAGTTTGTGGGAGGATTCACTTATTAGTTAAATATAATTACTTTTCACCTGGCTTTTTTGTTTCCATGTTTTCCATGTGTAATAACAATAGTAACAATAAAAAAATCTCAATATATTCAGGACAAATAGTCAACATCTTTTTTGATGGGGGGGCGGTAAGGGATCTGGATAGTGGACAGGGGGGCGCTGGCCCAAAAAAGGTTGAGAACCACTGGGCTAAACTAAGATAGCTACCACTGTAAAGATAACCTGCTAAATGTTAGCATTGTAATAGTAAGCTTGTCAGCATGATGGTTTTAGCATTTAGCTCAAAGTCCAAGTAAGTGCAGCCTCACAGAGTCACTAGCATGGCTGTAGACTGATGTATTGGGATACACTGCACCGCTCTCACTGGCCGCTTATGGACATATGCTGGACCAAAGGGTGGTGACCAGATATTTCTTCACTTCAGTTCAGGATCTGCCACCTTGATGTCTCCACTTGAATAAATCAGAATTTGTTTTCTGTCTCACTTAGAGGGTCTTCCTACTTGCAAACTGCGTGTCGGCGGCAGGCAGGCAGGGCAGCTGCACGTATTGATTTTTAAATGCAGAGGAGATGGCTTATAGATCTACTGTCTGAGAGTAGCTGAGCACTCATTACCTCACTCTCCAGAGTCTGCAGCGCACACACACACACACACACACACACACACACACACAAGCTCTGAGGCAAAAAGCGAGATGTGAAAACGGTATGAACGTCACATCATGTGTTTATGTGTGTGAGGATGAATATGTTATAAAGCTGTTAATGAGTGAGTTGGACCGTTCCACTGGTTTAACTGAGTGTGAAACGTGTGTGTGTGTGTGTGTTGTCTCAGGTAATGAGGCAGCTTTCTCTCAGTGTCACACTGCCGAAAGTCTTCAGTGTGAAACTGTACTCGTGTATACTTGAGAGGACGGGATACATTCACTAAACTAGAGCTGCAGTGATCAGTCGAACGCGTCAAACATTTGCCAGTTCCTGTTACTCGGATGTGAGGATTTGATGCTTGTCTTTGTCGTACGTGTTATTAAACTGAATATCTTCAGATTTTTTAGTTGGTCAGACAAAAAGACATTTGACAACTTCCCCTCTATATAATATTATAATAAGCATTTAGCACTATTTATATACTAGAGCACAACACTTGACCTGTACAAAGACATTGTGTTGCTTTTGGATTTCCTCAATGGCAACGATCCAAGTTTGTCTCAACTGTGAGTGTTTCTTTAAATTAGACGTCGAGTCCCTAGATTGTGAAAGGAACTTTACAGCTGGCAAGCAAAGTCTGTATTTCACGGTTATGTTGTTCCCGTTTTCTGATTTCAAAACAAAAATGTTTCAAAATTTCCATTTTTATTTTAGTTGCTGTGTTTTGATGGTTTCTGCTGCAGAAACTTTAGTGGAGAGGTATTGTGGGATAATGTATGTAGTTTAAATTTATTGTTTATATACTGTAATATAAATAATAAATAAAGCAATATAAATATATTGGTAATCTGATTCTGTTACTCCCCAATCCTGTTTATAACCTCACCTAGCTTATATCATTCTTTGTTCAGCATGTTGTGCTTGTGTAAGTCAAAAAAATAATAGTACACATACTTGATTGACTTTTGATTTTGATTCAAGCGATTAATTGAAAATAATAGGCAGATTAATCGATAATGAAAACAATCGATGATTGCAGCCCTACACTAAACCCAGCCGTCTCCGTCTAGCCTTCACCTTTAAACCAAGTCAAAGTCCTCAATGTCTTTATGGTCCTCACAAAGGTAGACGTACAAGACACACACACACACACACACACCTCAGCACTCATTCACACACACACCTCAGCACACACACACACATTCACTTCATGTACTGACTGCACTGCTCATTGTTGAGTCAGAAACACACAAACAGCTGAGCAGCAGCAGATGTTAGTTGGTCCCTCAGAGAGCAGTGATGTTCTTAACGCTGTCTGGAAACCATTTTCTGCCTCGCTGGGGGCATCAGTGTGTGTGTGTGTGTGTGTTGTGTGTGAGACACAGTATCATGTTTGGACCCAGGATGAGGTCACTGATTCGCTGTGGGAGTGACCGACACCGACCACCGTCTCTAAGCTCTACTCAAACGAACAAACGTCCACACCAAGATTTTGATTTATAGTTTCCATTTCTGTTAAATCTATCTTTAAACTTAATTGATTAATTGGCTCTCCGTTGTGGCTTTAGATGGTTTGATCGTGTTTTACAAATGTGGAGCCATCACAGCTCAAAACTTAAAGATATTGAAGTTACAATCATACAAAACAGACCTTTGGGACGCCGGAGCCTGTTTGGCATTTTGAGTTGATAAATGACTTAGCGTTAAGGACGCGATGCCTCGCCTGAAATAAAGAGCAGAACATTTCATGAAATCTAATATTAGCCTCGTTCTGCTTCAGGGAAAACCAGCTGTGGCCCTGATTCAAACAGAAAAGGCCTCATATTTAACGAGCAAGGCGACAGTTTAAAACATCGTCTTGTAACTAACAAGATGCTTAAAATCCTGTAATTTCAGAATACAAGCAACACTGAACAGCGATTTCCCAGGTTTAAAACAAATCATCTAAAGATCATCGCTCAGTAAACGGAGAGCTTCTCGAGTCATGTTCAAGCTGTAGTATGAGTGAGAAGAGAGCCGTCAGTCATCTCTTATGCAGCCTAAAGCATATGCTTTAAATCATTTGAGCCCGTTCTGACCCAAATTTTGAGCCGCACAACTCATTTTAGAGGCAGGCCGAATTTCAGCTCCGCCAGGTGTCGTTTGCCATGCAGTGTACAGGGGGGAGCAAGGACCCATCAACTGCTCCTGTTCGGATGAATCTCTGCCTTGATTGCCATTATTGTTAGCAAACAAACTTGCCTCAGATCTTTGAAACAAATCTTTATTGATAATTGTCAATAGCCAGAAAAGTCTGCAGGGGCAGGCGGGACGTTTTATTTTACGTAGAGGCTTGACGATCATATACCGTACAGTGTGAGCACATAAATCGTGAGCTTTGGCTTTACATCGCAGAGGATTTACCGAAGGACAGAAGGAGTTAGGCTGGATCCCACTCTTCACACTCACAGATTTTAAAGAGGTGGTATTATGCTCAGGTTCAAAATCTTATTTTTGGGTTGTACCAGAACAGGTTTATGTATGTTTAATTTTCAAAAAACACCATATTTTTTGTCATAACTGCACATTGCTGCAGCTCCTCTTTTCACCCTGTGTGTTGAATGCTTTGTTTTAGCTAAGGAGTGATACATCTTGTCTCTAAATGATCTTTGTTGGGAGTTGCACAGGCTCAGTTCCTAGTTAAGGACTACTAGCCAATCAGTAGCCGAGTAGGGCGGGTCATGAGAAGCCGGTAAACACGGCTTCGGAGCAGCTGTATATCACCTTACCAGCTTGGCAACATAGTCTGTCTCTACATCACAGTAACAACTGTATGTCCATTGATTGCCTGGAGGGTAGCTAGGTGTGTGCTGCAGCTGTGTTTTTGTCATACTAGCCGCTAGGCGAGCATTATGACTCATGGTTTTTGTAACATCAGCATAAAACGGAAGAAAAGGCTGGACTACAAAAGAGCTGTTTTCAGGCAGTTAAGAGCAGAGCTTTTTGTGGGAGATGGGAACTGCCTTTGGGATGGACATTGGGCTTTTTCACTTTGCAAACCTATTACATGCACAAAAAACATATAAACTCAATAAAAGAAGAGGGAAAAAGCCAAAAAGCATAATACCACCTCTTTAAAGCTCGTTCGTGGTCTGTGAGGGCTTTAGCGCTATCCCACTGTCAAATGGTCAGTGAATGAGGGCTCTCTAGACTTTCTCTAAGACTACATCTCTGCACACTTTGCCTGAGGGACTTACCCACAGTTCATTGCAATGTGGCGTTATACACAGAGTTACCAGGAGAAGCTGCCGTTAAATAAAAGCAAACAAACATGGAAGGAGCAACCACAAGAAAAAAAGAAGTTTACATGGAAGTGCCTGATGCTGTGATAAAAATTAGTAAATTGATTATTTGAAAATAGCCTATCGTACACAGGTAATTTTTATATAATCAATTTAAACAGCCTGAAATGTATACGGTCGGTCCCTTCGGTGTCTCAGCTGTAGTCACGAGTCTCAGCTGTAGTACGTAACGTAGCGTTTTGCTTGGTGTTGTCCCTTTAAATATTTTCGGCCCTTTCAGCCTATCGCACTAAACACTTACCAGGTGACTCCAATTAAGTCTGTGAAGGTTTAGGCTTTAGGATGGAGTTTGGGATTGGGCCTGGGATTCAAACAAAAACATTTCTCATACGTCGTACAGTGTATAACCAGATTAACTGACATCAGACCCGTTAAACGTCACGACTCTTTACCGTTCCTGTTCTGTGAGCCGAGCCACAGATGACTGAGATGTCTCTTCGGCTTCAGCTCGGTGGGTGAAGCTGCAGTTTGTACAACAGCAGGCTGAACTGAACATCTGGAGGAAGCGCCGGTCGAGTTTTCTGGTCGACCTGAGAAAGTGCGGCAGCAAGAAAAGACAACACGTGACCGTGAATTACAGAGAGTACATATTGTAAATTCATCTGACCAGTCTGAGTTGGCCTCTGCCTCTCTGACAGAAATGAATGAGTCATGTTTAATCTTATGCTGCCTTCATGTGCTTGACAGAATATTAAAAATTACAAGTGGAGCTTTTTTTCGGTTTAATTAACTCCGGTTGCTAAGCCTGAATGCTGTTTTTCAGGACCTTGATTCTGTTGAGGTCTTGAGATCTGTTGGCCACTGGTACCTCCAACAGTGCATTTAGATGCTTTGCAACCTTTATTCACCTCGCTAACCTTTAAGCCGCATCTGCTGCATGAACATAAACCTGAGATGTGATGTTTATGGACACAGAACATGAACATGCTTTAGTCACAGATCGTCAGCATGATATTTTCCAGATTATTAAGAGGGAGCTCCGCCTTAAAGAGGTTTTTTATGCTTTTTGGGTTTTTCCCTCTCCTTTATTGAGTTATATATTTAACGCTTGCCAAGCGGCTACTCCGACACGCCCTCAAAAACACTGAGCTGCAGCACACAGCTCTCCTCTCCCTTCCAAACACTAGCTACCCTCCAGGCAGTCAGTGGACATAAAGTTGTTACTGTGATGTAGAGACAGAGCTCGGTTAAAACTTTATGGATGAAAGATACTTTTGTTACCACTCTGAAACTCTTGCTCCAGTCCATGTTGCCAAGGTGGTAAGGGGATATACAGCTGAACCGAAGCCGTATTTACCAGCTTCTCATGACCCGCTAGGTCTGGACAATAAAACAATAACAATAATTATCGCAATATAATTTTTTTCAATAACAGGTGTTAAGTAAATATTCAATAAATGTTTGATTTTATTCACTTCAGTCAAACACGATTAAGGACTTAATTAAACCATCAGGTTTCTTCAGCTTTCACTCAGGAGAAAAAATCGGGCTTTAAACTTAAAATAAAGAACAAATATATCGTGATAATTATCGATATCGAAACATATGAAACTTTTTATCATGATAACATTTTTGGCCATATCGTCCAGCCCTATGACCCGCCCCACTCTGCTTCTGATTGGTTAGTAGTGCTTAACTAGGAACTGTACATGTGTAACTACCAACAGAGATCATGAAAAGGCAAGATGTATCACTCCACAGCTAAAACAAACAGCGTGAAAAGAGGAGCTGCAGCAATGTGCAGTTATGACCAAAAAAAATGGTGTTTTTTGAAAATTAAACCATGTAAACCTGTTCTGGTACAACGCCTAAATAGGATTTTGAACCTGAAAATGAAGCAGTGATATGAAATGATCAGCTGGAACCAGCGAGTGTTTGTTTGCTCGCTTTAATGACTTAAATCCATTATCAAACTCGTTAACTATGAATCAGTTAATCAGCTAATGGGATCAGAAGTTCGGTACAGGTGTATTTCGTGTTTGCAGGAAGTCAAGTTCAGTAAAAGCAGCTACAACCTTTCTGCTTAAAACCCAACATGCAGTGAACACGGACGTTTGGTCTGTCTGTGCACCAAGCAGGCTAATAAATAAGGCAATATTATAAAGTCAGTGGTGAATACTCACACACACGGATTAATGAAGTCTGACTTAACATGTTGGACCCTCATTTCCCCGTTTTCAGCCTATTTTTCCTGACAGATTACTGCAGGAAGACTAAATTATTCATTATTCCTCAAGAAAAAAAGAATTTCAACACAAATTGGAAAACGTAATGAATTTTCTTATTAGAGAAGTCATTTTTCAGATTTCATGAATCATCGCACAACCTCCCGTGTGTGTGCGTCTGTGTGTTTGTGTGCGCGTGTGTGTGCACATAGTGCTCGCTGGCAGATGGTGTTTAATCTTCTCCGGCCATCTGGACTGACTTTCTCTGGCGTCTTTTAAACGCCCACACACGCACACACAAACACATGGCACTCTACTCTCCTATTCAACATGCTCAGGTGTGTGAGTGTGTGTGCGTGCGTGTGCGTAAGGGATCAGACAGATGAGACATTCTTTGAAAACAAGTCATATACTTAAGATTTAAACGGTCACTACCTCTGAACTTGGACCAGGAGACAGTAGGCTCTGTTATTCTGTTTGTTTGTGTGTGTGTGTTTGTGTGTGTTCATGTCCACACAAGGTCAGAAAAACAGAGTCATCCTCATTTTGGGACATTTTGTTAGTTCTCTTTTTAGAAGGGGCTATTTTAGTGTTTGGGTTCGGCACTTAGCGGTTATTTGTCTGCATTTGTGGCCATGTTTTGTGTGTGTGTGTGTGTTTGAGAGGGAGGGAGGAAGTGTGTGTGCTCTCAGGCCTAAACACCTAAAATGGAAACCTCCGCCCCACCCACGCTGGCTAGAGTGGATATTGATGGATACAGAGAGAGAGAGAGGAAATATTGATCGATAGGAAGAGGCACAAAGTGAGGGCGGGAAAGTGTGTGTGTGTTAGAGAGCGAGAGAGAGCGAGGAGGCAGATATTAAGCGAGCAATAGAAAGAAGAAGAAAGTTTCATGTCCACCCAATTTAGTTTCTGTCAGATCAGTTGGTACATTCCTCTGTGGTAATGGGCAGGGTCAATGTGTGTGTGTGACAGCCCTGGGCCTCTGTGTCTGTTGTGAACGAGGCATTGTGGGTATTGCCATTGTGAGGTCACGGGGTGATGATGTAATCCGTGTAACCCGGCGCCGCTTTTCCTGAACGCCTCTCTCTCTCTCTCTCTCTCTGGGAACAGACCAATCACAGAGCAACAACAACAACACACACACACAAGCATTGTTATACTTGTGAGGACCCTCACGGATGGTCGCCACTTATTTTCTGACCCCTGACTCTCATCCTCAACTAAACTATGTCCATTATGAATTATTTTTATTAGGTATAAAACAGGCAAGGCTTTTATTTATCACAAAGGCAAAGTGCTTTACATTAGAACAATGAATATCAGAACAAGCAGTTAAGATAGGTTGAAATCAAATTTCTAAACTTGACAAAACGGTAAAAGATGCATAGACGAGTTTTACTTTCCTCAAAATGGAACGCAGGAAATAAAAGTGCAAAGCAGAGTTTTTAATTCAGATGTGAAAGTGGTTCAACAGGAAGTTGGTTCCATGATCTTTTGAGCAGCTTCACCCTGTTTGGTTCAGAGTCGAGGTTCTACCAGCCGACTGCTTCCTACAGATCTACTGTAAATCCCAAACCTGCAGTTAAAAACATTTACTCTGATGATAAAGCACACAGTTTCTTTCAGACTGCAGCAACAAGGTTATCATTTAGGTTTTACGAGAAAAAGAGCTGAAACCAGTAACAGATGAATGAATTAATCAGCAACTGTTTTAATAATAGATCATTTCTGTCTTCCTGTCTTCGCTGCAAAAGTGACAGAAACATTCAGCGGTTACAGCGTCTTCAGTTCGAGGATTTGCTGCTTTTGATCTGTAAACTGAAAATGTTGCTCGGTCAAACCAAGACTCGACATCCACATGCAGCCAATGAGAGCAGGCCGCTACTTTTTCTGTCAAAACACTTTTTACTAGGGCTGAACGATTAACTGCATTTGCGACATTAATGTGATAAAACGAGATTTTCTAATCGCAAAGGCTGCGATTACGCTCTGGTCACATGACACCCAAGAATAAAGCAGCGTGCAGACGAAGCATCAACTTTGCGCCTTACGCTGTACCTTGACTTGTTGTTGTACAATAGCCTTACACTTGGCAGAAGCTGACACGACAGAAACTTTAGTGTCACACAGGGTATGAAAGTAGCAACCGCCCCCCCGCAGGTAACTTGGTGGTGGTGGTGGGTGAAATTGTCGAGCCATCCGCCGCTTTGATGGACAGGAAAAATGCACAACAGAAAGAAGCGTGTAGGTAAGGTAGGCGTATTGTGGCGATCGGCGCCTGGTTGAACTGTGGGTTTTGTATTGAGCGCTTACTGTATAACCACCATTAGCTCTTTTGACATTTCATGGACTGAACATTAAATCAAATAATTCAGAAAATAACAAATAAAAGCCACGACCAAAACAAAATATAGGATAGGCGTGTTATCCTCTGCAACATCCTCCAAACAGCCTCTCAGATGCCACTTTACAAAAATAGGAATTCACTCTGATTGCAGTGTTGAAGGATCGGTGAGATTTAATTTTAAATCAACATCCTGTTGTTTGGAGCTTGACACAAAGTAAAATCACTATACTCTAAGGTTAATTCACTAACATGTGGTGTGATATGAGAAGTAAACCAACACCTACACCGATATAAATACACCTGAAACGCTACCTGCTGTGGCTGTTTTACACCTCACAGTATGCAGAGAAACACACACAGACGTTTTAAAGTGCGTGCGCAGGAGGAGAGAGCGAGTGTCGGGGAGTTTCCACTGGACCATCAGGGAGGAGGAGGAGGAGGAGGGAGTTTCCCTGCATGAGATGAGTGAAGGAGAGGAGGAAGAAGTGGAGAGAGAGACCCTCGCCCACTCGAATACCCACCTGACCCGAAGTGGAATTTAACATGGAGACTCGAAACTCTCATTTCCACCCCTCCTCCTCCTCCTCCTCCTCCATCTCCTCCATGTCCCTGGTCTTCCCTCTCTGTCTCAGGATAATTGGTTTATGTGTCCCCCCTCCCTTTGACATGACCTTTTGTTTCCTTTCCTGTCCTCTAGTTTCCTCTCTTCTTTTTCTCCTTCTCTCCGTTTTATTTCGTTTCATGTAAGTTAATTCATTTAAGTAAAAGAAAAGGGGAAAACACTTAAATTTGAAAACGTTGCATACAGAAAAATATACACTCGCCGTCATTCGATTACACATTTTGTCCAGTTAGTTGACCTTCTTCGACATTTAGACGTCGATATTTTTAACTCCAGCCTTCTCCCTGACTCAAAGTATCCTGCCCAC
>JAPMOB010243152.1:41584-57888 GCA_029875015.1 Lepomis gibbosus | reverse complement strand
CCTTTGGTGTGAGAGACCTGGGTTCAATCCCCACTGTGTCCCTGAGCAAGACACTTAACCCCTCGTTGCTCCAGAGGCGTGCGACCTCTGACATGTATAGCAATTGTAAGTCGCTTTGGATAAAAGCGTCAGCTAAATGAATAAATGTATGGAGGGGGCACTGATTAGCATTCAATGCTAGCTTTCTTTTATAATTATCCTCATAATTGGATTGTTTGTATTTGCTGACAGGCCTCACTGTGGTCACTGACGCTCCTGGTGCAGTCCGCTTCAGCCCAAGTAAAAGGTGGCTGTGGATGGATTTGTCTGTTTCTCTGGGGGTGGTGATGGAATAGTGGATAAGACACCTTTGTTGTGGTTTAATTCCCCATTGTGACACGTTCATCAATGTGTCCCTGGGCAGGACACTTAACCCCTAGTTGCTCCAGGGGCGTGCAACCGCTGAAATATATAGCTATTGTTAGTAGCTTTGAATAAAAGCATCAGCTAAATGTAAATGTTAAGGGAACTCATGTACAAACTCCTGAAAGCACTTTGAACTGGCCATACGCACTGACACCGACGGGTGACGTCACTGCGGCGGCTGATGATATCACTTCCTCCTCCTGCAGGCTCAGCGAACTGTTTGCCCCGGCAGAGACAAGGATTCCCAGACCAAGCCTCCCAAGTCCTGCTGAAAGGCTCCGGCCTCTTCGCCTTGCTCCCGGAAAGGAGCGGCTCTGCCCACCAACAACGAGGAGGAGAGCGCCTCCATCAGCGCCTCGGTACATAACCCCACCTCCAACTGCTCTTCTGTGTGAGGACAACCTGAATCTGCGTCTTGTTCTTTGATTGGTCCGTTTCAAAACTTCAACGGAAAATTTGATATTTAATGTGGCTGATTTGTGAAACCAGGAAGCAGCTTAGTGTCTTCCCCAAGCAGGAACATCCAGGTTTCAGAAGTGAAGCCTCAAACCCGCATTCTCTCTAACAGCCAGCAGGGGGCGACTCCACTGGATCGTAAAGAAGTCTATGAGAAAATGTGGCTACTTCTCAGCTGATTCATTACCTCAGTAAACACTTTCCTAATGAGTTTATGGTCTCAGTCGCTAGTCTTCTTCAACACAGCATGATGTTCATTTACTAAATTATAGTCCTATTTAGAGGAAAATGGACCAGAAAGCAGGGGAGGCTTTAGGGCGGGGCTTACCTTGTGATTGACAAGTCGCTATGTGAGACCTATGTGTGAGACCCAAATATGGTACCCCGTGGATGTTCAGGACGGAGCTGAACACCTTTATTCTCTCATTTGGGCAGGTAGGCAGGTTACTTTCTATAAATTGAACTAAAAGACGTTCTGTTAGCTTCCTGCTCAGCTTCCAGTCTGAATGGGGAGAGAGAGTTTAAGGTTTTTATACTAATAAAGGGAACTTGAATTGTTTTAAGGACTATGATCTAAAAATGGGCATTTTGTAAATTTCAACTTTACTAGTAGTAATTGTTGAGTGAGTTTCCATTACTGTTCAAGTCTAGCACGATACATTTTTGAGTAGATTTCCCTCAGAGTATAAGTTGTGCACAATTACATTTATTGAGTAAAGAATTAGTGTAATTTAATTTTAATAAGCATCAGTTGATCTATGTAATTTAATATTCAGAAATTTAATTGTTTTTAAAAATGTGTTAGATTTAAGTTAAGGTTTACTCAAAAATATTATTACCACTACTATAAAAGTTTGAGGTAATCAGTTTCCACAAATATTTTGAATATTCTGAACTTATTTGGGTTTACAGTGCAAAAATACTGGACTTTGTACAGTTTGTAATCTCATTATAGCCACAGCTACTGTGAATCACAATCACAAGGCTAGTGAAAGCTTGAATTGTAAGCTCCAGTTCAATTATTTAAACAAGCTAAATATCTTCTCACCTTGAAACATCATGGCCATGCTTTTTTAACAAAGTAAAAACAAAACCTACATTTTTTATGGTTTCTGTAGTGATGCAATTTAAAACAGTTTGACTTAGTTTCATGCATGTGATACAACATTTTACTTTCATGAATAATAATGAACAAAACATAAAAATAACCAAAGTACTTATTTCTCACATGCAGCTTTTGCCTGCTTTTTTTTTTAAATCACCAAGATGAAATTTTAGTTTTACAGTTTTATATATTTCCTGTGGCAGCTGCACCGTCTTTTCTGTCTGTGGGTACTGACATTAATCCAACATCCATTATTATGTAACTCTGCTGAATACAGATATTTATAATCTGAACATGCTGGAGTTATGACATCATCCACCGCTGCTGAACATGACAAGCATTTGGGGAAGCATGCAAACCGTTCTGTCATGGTAGGTTTTTGCTTGTAACAAACAGGAAATGTATTAGTAAGAGAGGTAATGTGATTGATGCGTGGCTTAACTTGATATTTATTTTTATGTGCCAGGGGACAATGGGTTGTCAGAAGACTTGCAAGGTGGAGAAACTCCTGAAACAGTCTCACAGGGAAGTGTGCAGCCAGAGACAGAGGTTAGCCACAGTAAAGAAGAACAGCCGGATGAGAGGAACAGATAAGGTGAGCGCGGTGTGTTGTTTGTAAAGCTTTCGATGAATAAGCTTTGATTCAGCTGTGTCTGGACACTGGCAGGCTCAGCACTCGTCGTTGCCTGCAGCCATAATCTGACCTCACTCTACGCTCCTCAGCCAAGGCTCTTTACTGTCACCAAGGCTCATCATTAACAAATGCAACCATATGTGGCACTCAGTAATTGTATTTTCATCTCTTAAACACATGGTTTAACCACCAAACAAACAAGATCTCATAATGCTTTATTATTAGTGCCATTTGCTTGTTTATAAGGGGATTACCCAACATGCCATTATGTAACATGCATTTTACTAAATAAAACATATAGTGCCAAAAAATAATTGCACTAATTTTGCATTGGTCTATAAGTAGATACTCACACCTAACATGTATTTTTCTATTTGTTGAAAACCTATTTACTTATTTAGTAAACGTGTAAGTACATTTGTTACCATAATATGACGTAGGAGCATATGAATGTCAGGGATTGATAGAAATTAAAGTTATTACACAAGTTATTACACCATAAAGACAGACAAGAAGCTGAAGAGCTACTGAAGTGTAAAAATGCTGACATTTTCTTCACACTAATGGTTGTGACACTGAACTAGTGGTGGTGCATTCCTGTGTACGATAGACTCCCAATTAAGAGTCAATTATAGAGAGCAGTACAGATTTGAAATTGCTGTTTAAGCAAGGGTAGTGCTGAAATCAGATTACACAAAAATGAAGGCAGTTACTTTCCAAATATTCAAAATGCAGCGGGGTTGGTAAATGGCCTGAGTATCAGTTTCCATGTGCAGAATGCAGATGAACAGTCAGCCTTGTGTTTGTGTGATCCTGCTTAGGGATGTGGGAATGGTGGGTGGTGGATTTTAGGAAGGTACAGTGTAAATCATTTTAAACTGGTTCAACTTAAAATTGTAAATTCCCCTGCTGCCTGAAAATAAAAGTAACCGGAACTTGAATAAGTAGTTCAAAGTCACCTTGTGAGCTGTGAAAATACAAATGAACTTGAGAAAGTTAAATTAAACTGTTCAGACACACTGATAGACAAAGTAGCTTTCTGTTTACTTACAGCTGCAGCAGCTGGAGCCTGTTTGTACCAGCATCAATACAAAGTCAGGAGCCAAAAATCAACCTACGAGGTTGCTAACAGTAAAGCCTGTTAAGTGCGCAAGTGGTAAGAACTGAATTTGACTCTAATCTTCATCGTGGTTCACATTGTTTTCATTATTATGGAAATGAACAACCATGACTTATCTTAACATGTATTACAGACACACAGCATGTTTCCATCACATCTGTTTTGTTCAAACTACAAAAAAAGAGGGTCTCTGGAGAGTTTTAACTCTCAGCAGTGCATTCATCCATTAAAGTCAAGTCAAAAGGCGCAAAGTCAGAAGAATCCATGTATCGAACTTTGGTAGTGGTATGAAAAGAAATTTGAATTGAATATAAATTTCGAGTTGAATTAACTTGCATATAAGTTAATAAGAAAACATTAATTGATTCCATTAAATTCCTGTATGATGTTTTAAAGTGTAGGTTGAGGAGCAGGAAGGAAGGAGGGGTGAGTGTTGTGGCACGTGATGTTGGATGAGGTGAGGGTGCAAAGTCGAACTGTACAATCTGACAGGAATTATGTTGTGACACAAGAAGAGCATCCTCTGTTTGGTGTTTATTACATCCCACAACTTTTCCAAGAAGAACGTTTTTCATGGGTACTTGTGAGAGTCAGTACTCGTCTCTACTGTCTAAAAAGTGTTAGATCAAAGTTGTTATTGGCACATCATCCTCTCAGTGCCTCTCAATAGCCATGTTGTTGTTGTTCACAAAATTGAACAGCTTTTTATTAAGAATTATCGCCAGAGGGGACAGATACTTGCTAAGTGAGTAGCGGGGGTTTGTTCTCACAAACAGCCTTTGCCTATTAAGAAAATCCACAGTCCACTGAGAAATGCGTGTGCGTCATTTCAGCAGACTCGCCTCGCTCACAGATGCTTATTCTGAAAGCGGTGCCAAAGTCCTCAGACAGGATGATGATGTAGATGTAGAAACAAGAGGCATGCAACTACTCGGTGGAGGCTGGTATGGACAGCATCAGAGTAGTTCACACTGTAGGCAGACAGCAGGAGGCAGGACAGGACCTGCTGTACAAGAAACTTCATTATGACTGTAGCCACAAAGGCTGGCATTTATGCCCCACTTTGGAATGAGTTAGAAGATGGATGTGATGAACTCAGCAGGATTTTTTATATTGATATACAACGCATATCATTATATCATTGAGACTAGATATTATCTGAAATTTAGGAAATCAGACTATTGTGAATTTAACCTGTTTGTCATCATTTACAAATTATTATTGATTTGTTTTGTCTCGAGATACCTTGTACAAATCTTGTCACACTGCATCAATAAGTGTCCCAAAACATTGGTGTTGCTGGTGTTTATTCCTTTTTTTATTTGCTGCCTCTTGATGTATAAGCTACCTTAGCTCTTTGCATTGTTGTTGCACCTTTTTTGGAAATCTGCAGAAACTCACAAAAGGGAATGTCAAAACAGTTGTTCACACCTCCAAACGTGTCTCTGCCCGCTGAGTTAAGGCAGGCCTGGAGCTCCTGGTCTGACTTCTGACATCCTTTGACAGCTGTCCGAACAGCTTTGGTTCCCTTTAACATTCTAAGGTAGGCGGGCATCCTCTGAATCATTTTTTATTAAAATAAATTAAACGAACACAAGACAATCAGCAGACCAGCAGATGCACCTTACGTAGTCCTCCCTAGTGAAGAGATAGAAAAGGCTTTTATCACACTTGGCGCAGACACAATTTGCAGCTTGACGTTGAGAATGAATGATTTTATTCAAATGTTTTGTCTTTCCCTCTTGAACCAAACTTTAAAAGCACAAAGCTACTGTATTTTACCAGGGCAGCTTTGATGTCATGGGTGGGATAATACAATAAAACTAGAAATAAAGAACTACTCTACTCCCCTTCAAGGAGACGCATTAAATCAGACATTTAAAGGTCAGTCACTACGTCTACATTCATAAATAGAATAAAAACATAATTGTAATTGTGTTTCCTCACCAGAATGGTTTTCAGTTCTGCATTTAATCTTGCTGTGTTATTGGACTTGAGGATAGGGGGGGAAAAAAATCTACAGTACAGTTGCCCACAGCAGCTGATAATAGGCCCTAGAAAAAACCTCAGGTGTGCTTCATGCTTATTGTCACAGCTCAGCTCCTCCCACTTAAGTGTTTACGCACCAGGTAGAGGATATGGGCGGGAACATTTGACATCAATCGCGTGTGTTGTCGCGGTGCGTTCAGTGTTAAACAGCCGCTCTGCAATGTAAATTCACAATTGGGATTGCAAAGAGGGTCCCGCTGGAGGTGGGGAGGGAAGGCTCTCAACAGAGGTAAGGAGCTGCTGTGGTTGCTAGGCATCCACGCAGAGGAAAGCATATCTGTTTTGGGCCCTTCTGCTCCTCTCTCCTTTTCCCACAACAGAGAGCATCGCCGCTGTCAGCCGCAGAGGGCAGCCATACTGCACACGTTGTGCTGCTCTCCTCCACCTCTCCCTATAGTGGAAAAACAAAAACCCAGGATGGCCCGAATAATCCCCTTTAATACCCTTCTGCACTTGATTTCCCGATCTGTGATTGGATGGTAATGTTGTTGCCGCTGTTTGATAGCCTTCTGATTGGCCTGGCCCATCATTCAGTGAGTGAGGGTTTGTCAAGCCGAGCGGGAACCTCTGTGGCATAATGACCCATGACGAGGCAGAGTCCCTGTACCGGCTTGCAAAAAACATAGCTGTGAAGCACTGCAACAAAACGGGGAGCAAAAGACCTTAAGGGACGCCAGAAAACCTCACATGACCTTGCCAGCTTCAGTCATGGCTGCTCGACAGTGGGGGTTAGGTGGGCAGGCGGTGTGATGGAGCACGTGGCTGGACGGGGTTATTGACGGGATTGTCTGTGACTGCTGAGAATAAGACCGAGAACGAACACTTCCGATTAAGGAAGACGAAAGCCATCCTGGTGAGGGAGCGCTGCTCGGTCCTGCTGCGCACTGCACTGCCTCTGCACCCGTGCGTGCCTGTGTCTGTGACTAAGCGCGTGTGTGAGAGAAAGTGAGGGAGAGAGAGAGAGAAAGGGGGCGTGTTGATATGTGTGCTCTGCTGCACAGACACTGTAGTGTGAGCTGAGTGATGCTCGCTTGCTCTCTCTCTCTCTCTCTCTGCGCTGCTTGACTGTGCCTCTTTCTGCCGAGCATTGATGAACCATTTTATGCTACAGAGCTGCCATAGCCATCGTACCGGTCCTGCTGGTGGCCGATTTTCTGTCCACCCAACACAGGAGGAAACACTTGCTACTGCATCGGTCCTTTAACCGCTGCTGCTGAGGTACTGTACCTTCTACTGTCTTCTGTCAAACCGTGTGTGTTTTTCTGAGCCAGGGAATGCTGTACTGCCTCTGCTGCAGGATCCCTGTGCTGCTGCCACTGCTGGAGGAATAAGGATGCTCATAACATGTCTCAGAGTCTAGCAGCTAAGATAACAGAAATGCACTTGTCTGCTTATCACACACATGTAGCCCACTACCCTTATAGGCTATGCATTTCTTAAGAGATGGATCAGCCTGGTTCGAGCTTTGCTGCACAGGAGTACAGACTATCCAGGTTAGACAGCACTGAGAAGAGCCAGAGGGCATTGCACATAATTTGCATGCAGTAAGGATTCACTGACAAATTGTTATATTGTTTGAGTTTATTGCCCTGACTGAAATTGTGCTGCAGCATGTTTAAAATAATATTGGCGTCTGCACAGCAGTAGCAGTGTGTTTAGTGTCTGTGGGTGATATAACATGATTTTTGGGGTTGATGTTGGTTCCAGTTGTTACTGCCATGCCTGTCAGAAGGCGCCTTCTGGTTGCTTTCTCTCTACATGTAGAGGAGATGTGTTAGTTTCTAGTTGGAAAAAAATGTATTAGGGCAAATTGAAGCTGAATTCATAAGTTAGATAAATGAATGCCAATTGGTAGACAGTAGTCGGTTGATATTGATCACATTGTTTGCATGGATTTTGTCAGAACAATTGTGCAGCTTATCCATCAGTGTTGTGTGTACACACTAATGCTGTTAAGTCCAAAAAGGTGTCATTGAGTGTGCTTGTGTGTGTGAGCATTATAAATTGAGTGTGGGTTGTAGAGGGCATCAATAAATATGTAAAAAATGTAAGTGTGTCTGTCTGTTGTGTCATCAGCTACAGAGCTCAGTTTGCAGTGAGACAAGATCCTATAGGTGGCGATCATGAGAGCACAGGGTGGCAGTGGGAATACACAGCGAGGGCTAAACTGTGATTTTCACTGTGCAAAAATATGTTCTCTCTGTGTGTACGTGCATGTGTGCACAGGTACGGATGTTTCTGCTGCCTCCCAAGGTCACTCATTGAAAGAGCGTCCATAATTAGGGCTGTCAGTCTCGACTGTCTCGACCCACACCTCGGATATGAGAGAGTACTCCGGCGACGAGCTCCCATTCATACTGTAGCACCTCCTGCCCACCTTGACAAGCAGGCATGGTCATTCATCATTTCACTGGTTATCCCTGAGCAGCCAGCAAGTGACTTTCATCTTCACTGTGCACAGGAGACAGTTATTCATATTTCTAACCAAATTTCGTTTGCTCTGAGTTGATTGCAAGAGAGGAGGGTGGGGCTGGGGAGATCAAGGAGGGAAGAAGAGGACTGCATTGTTTTAAAATCCAGCCCTGGGTCAAATAATATTTGCATACAATTCTAAGTGTTTATTTCTTTCTTTTAGTAGCACCAAATGGAAGGAGTTTATTGCAGTGGGATTTAAGAAATTTGTTTTTAGTAGCAGAAAACTATACTGAATTTATAAAAATGTACCGATTGTTTCGGCTACTGCTCTTGGGGCAGCGGAAACAAGATGTGAATAGAAAACTGACATATTTTCACCTTTTTAATTAATATTGTAATATCTTTTTACCAAAAAGTTTCTTATTTGCACACCCACCAGACAAAGTCCTGCTGGAAATTATCTGCTGTTTCTGGAAGTTACGCTGACGGGAGCACTGAGAGTGAACTAAGGGGTTGTGGCCATATAGAGATTTTCTTTATATATCAGAGATTTTCAACTAGAAGCGCTCAGAGTGGCCACACAAAACTAACTTGAAGGGCTCTGAAAAAGGACACTGGGTGCAACTCTTTCTGCTCTTGTTATTGTGAACGACTGATAAAAGACACTGTAAATCAGAAAAATATGTGGACACAAGCACTGAACAGTAAAGTCACAACTAAAACAATGAGCTAAATCTCGCTAAAATACTCAGTAGAAGTGAGAGGAACTACAGAGATGGTGATTTTTCTCTGTGGGTTCATCACTACAAGTGGCCCCTTTCACATACCAGTAAACATTTGATCCATTGTTAATATAAATTCATATATATAAATCCTTATATATTCATTTTTGCAGCTTTAAAGATAAAAAATAAACTTGTCAGTGCTGACGTGTGGACAAATTTTGTTATAGACAAAGTGTTTCTCAACTACCTCAAAAACATCGTTGACATTTTTCTACTGCTACTGTGCATTGTACACTGATACTGGCAATACTGATGTATTTGTGACAAGTATAATACAACCATGGTGGTGTATCAGTTTGGCCCTGAAGCTAAGAAGCAGGTTAAAATAAACAAACCTCATGTGTTTGTGGCCGTGCTAATGCTAAGAGTAATTTGCAAATCCTGTTTGAAGCTTTTCTATATAAAAATGGTTATCACATTGTGCAAAACTGTGAGTTTGTAACCTTGGGTAGTGACACAGTTAGCAGCCTTTTATTATGTGTAAGCGGTGAACATAGGAAGAGGTTGGCAAAGTTGGAACAAAAATATTTTAACTTTCTTTACAATACAACGCCCATTCAGTATGTGATTGTGTAGCCCACGTGAAATCCCAAAATAATGCATCCTGTATGTGTAGTGTGTACACCGCTTTGTGGATAAGCTTGGTGGTATGAAGCATTGTCTCCAGACCTGGTGTTACAGAGACCAAAGTGCTCCTTTCACTTTGTGCTGAGGTGCTGAATATGGCTGCCCAGTGGAGGATGTACTGTATCAGTGTGAGAGGAGCATGGCTCAGCATGGTCCTGAGTGACTGAAGCTAGGCTGGAGTAACAGCTGGAACACTGCTGCTGCTGGCGCCTGGATGTGACCTGGATAAAGCACGTGACCCCGTCACAGTGTGAGGCATTAGTGATATGAACAGCAGGGTCCATGGCCGCTGTTACATAACAGCATCTTCACTGGGAAATCTCTGTAAAGATGGCTCCAGGAGACTCAGTGACAGCAGAGTGAAAGTGCATTATCATTGTCAGCATCTGCATCACTTGCTCCGATTGTCGGACTGTCCCGTGCATGACAAAGCAAGCATGTGTCTCTGTGTCCTGAGGGTGTTTTCATGTGAGGGCAGATTTAATGCTATTGTGCTATTTAAGCCTCTAAACAAGATTTGACACAAGTTTTCAGTATATTCGTTTATGTTGTTAAGTGCATCTACTTGCACGTGTCGTTACAGCAGTGTCTGAGTGTTGCAGGTTGTATCTTTAAATATGTCTGTGTGTATGCTTATATGCAGCACATGTTTGTGCCATAGCTTAAATGTAATGTAAGTAGAGGTGTAGTGCCAGCTGTCATCATGTCAGCAGGTTGACTGACTGCTGTAGTCGGGCTGAGACGGCTGGGGCTGGGGAGGGTGTGGGGACTGGCTGCTGACTTCACTGGAGGTCAGAGGAGAGTAGCCAGTAATCACCTCAGGGATCTGACTGCATTCATAATTGATTGCTCCTGGAGTTGATCAGAGCTGTTCACTCAGTCAGATGGACAACACTGATCTGGTTTAAACAGCATGAGATTAGACGAGCCCCTAGAAGTCAGTAGTATCGGTTCGTTGTTAGTGTGATGCTATTTTTATGCTCCAATTTACAGTTGTGACAAACTTCTCATTTGTTGCAGTGACATTTGCACGGGTATGTGTATGCTGAAGCATTAGCTTCATCAGTGTTACACTGTTATGGACAGGTAATTGATTGACTTTATAGGGATTCAGTGCAGGAGAAGAAGTAGGACTCTTAAGGCAATGCAACTTCATGCACACAAACAGGTTTTCAGTTTGCACTGGTCAGGCTCGCCTAAGAAAATGTAGTATATAAAACATAATTATTTATGTTCATTTTAGAATTGTTTGTGTTTCTCTCTAAGCTGTCAGTAAGTCTGTGTTTGTTGTACGCTCAGTGAGGTGGAGGGCTGTTTGGATTCGTACTGAAAGGTGGACGATCACCCCAGAGGGCGGGGCTTCGGGATGATTATGTGGATCTTGCCAAAATCCACAGGCAGTGATGATTATTTGTCGGGATTTGCTTTGTAATAAAAAAGCTTATCTCCACAGGTTCAATCTCGGCCTCTATGTCTGTCTCTACCTTTCTGCTTACAGGTCTTGCTCACTGTGTTTGCTGTGTTCAAACTGTTCTCATATTTTATTTTTGTTCAGTTTCATGTGGCATAAATTAATAGAACCCAAACTTGTTAAGTTCAATTTTGCAAAAAAGCCAAGAGAGTAATGTGAACACTTGTTAATTTTTATTCATTCAGCTTAAAGTGGACAACAGTAGGAAACAAGAGCAGGATCCTCTGATGTCTGAGGTGGCTGTTGAACACCACGTCCAATGTTCATGTCCTTTATCGAGACACTCTCTACTGTGTATTGTCCACCATGTTGGAGGTTAATTGCACACTCTTTGATAACATATTATTGGCAGGCAGTGCTACAGACACACTGTGCCAGTCAGTTGAAGGCACACTTTCTGTTTCCACAGCACTTTTGATGTTGAGGATGATTAATTGAATGCTAATGTGCTCCAGAGTTAATGCTTTGTGTTTATGTGGGGATGTAATTGATTCTAATGTTCTGATCAAGTGGAAATTCACAGATTACTGTGCAGTGGGTGCTGCGGCACAATGACTCCTTTTTTGCAGTAAGCCATCTTTGTTAACTGTGTGATAGGGCACGCTACATTGTTCTATGTTATAGGTCTCTGTGGAGTTTGTAAGCCTGCTGTCCAATCCACTGCCTCCATGCTGGCCCATCAATGAACAGGGGCACAGCTTAATTGCATAAAAAAGCTGTAATAAGGTGGATTGAATTAGCTTTGCCCTGACTAAAATGATTTGAAGAGGCCGTCATGACATACAGACTCCCAAACTGGCTCATTATACCCACTGAGCCATATATATCATAATATACTGTATAATCTTTGAGATGCTGACGATCCAGGACTACTGCCCTACATGAATTTGTGCAAATGCCTGTATGCTGGAATAACAAACAGTGTCTAATTCTGCTTAATTAGACATGCCTGCATGGAACATTTGTCCTAATATAGATGAAAACAGAAAGCTTACCGTCGGCCCTGACAATTATCACAAATAATGAGCTCTGAAATGTCAAGCAGATCCTGTGTGCGTGTCTGAGCTGGCCTGTCAAGTACACAGAGATGAAATGTTTGTGAATTTTTCTTCTCATAATTAACAGTAAGTGAAATCATTAGTCAAATAATTGATTAGTTACTCAGCAGAAAATAAATAGGCAACTATTTTGAAAATCAGTTAAATGCCATTTTTCATTGACGTGAACATTTCCTTGATGCTTGTCACTGATTTATAATATTGTAAATGAAATAGTTTTTCATTTTAAACTGGTTGTCAGACAAAATAGGCAATTTGACAACGTCACTGTAGGCTTCAGAAAATTGTGGTGGGCGTTACTCAGACATTTCTGACATTTTATAGAGCAGACGATTAAGATCACCTATGAAGACTGAGGTGGATGGAAGGACATCCACCTCATGGCTTTAGGAGTCGTGCTTTGTGGCAGGGGTATGGGGCAGAACAGAGACAGCCTATGTCCAGATGTCTGTTTGCGTTAGGGAGGTTACGGCAATGCCTCCCGCCATTAGAAACAAACACTAATTGTCCATTGGCCCCGGGTTGGCGATGTGCAGCTGGGGACATGTGGCTAAAAATAGCACTGCTTGTTCCCATGAGTGGCGGTCACACAGCACCATAGCATTAGTATTCAGCACTAAAGCATGGCATGGACAAAAAAGGTCATCTTCTGGCCATAGCCACAAATGTCAGGGTGGGGTACAAAGCGACACCAACACAGGGTGGGCGAACTGCAAGCGGCACCTCAGGCCTCGCCCACATCTGGACCAACCTAGTGAACCATCGTCCTCTGTCTGAACACTTGCAGAAAAATGTCACATGGGAACAGGGAAGTGTGTGTCATGGCATCCTGTGTTTTTGTTTGTAGCGCCAGCAGCTTCCATGCTTGTTCCATGAGGTCTTTGCCTCCATGCAGCGATGGCCTTCCATGCTTGAGTCGAGTTACAGCTCTCCCTCTGACACAAAAGCAGCATCTGGTTCCACCTGACTGGAGCCATGAATAATTTAATGGGGGGCATTATTATTTCCAGCCAGCTCCACTAGCTTGGCAATAACAAGCAGTTTAGGTAGTGCTATCAGCGTTGCTGGCTAAGTGGTTGAACATGGAGAGAGGATGTTATTTTACCTTGTTGGCATCTTATACTTGTGTGGGTTTGTAAGTATCTGGTTGAATGAGTGCTTAAGTGTTATTTTTCATTGATACACTAGTAGGTCAACATGTTTCTTGGTTGTTTGCAGATTTTGGGATGTGAGTAAACAGAGCTGTGTGAAGAATCTGATTGACTACTATACCATTCAGTTGAGGTCTTGTTTCATGCACAGATTAACAAGCCTGTCAGGACGGATGTTTTATCTGATTTTACAGATTTTTTTTATTTTTATCTTGTGTGTGTGATTTTTGTACACCAGTGACTTTATTCTCCAATCAAAGTTTATTGAAGTGCTGTGTTCAACATGTGCTCAAAGCAGCAGGTGGGCAGGTAGTCCAGTAGATACTTTATTCCTTCTATTGTCAAACTGAATCTGTGAAGATCGGTGAAGGGAGGACACACTGTTTGCACTGCAGGAGTGTAGCTGTTAGCTGTTTTCCCACTCAGACCACCTGCCGGCACTGAGCGGCCACTCACTTACACTTAGAGCGAGAGAGAGTGTGCAAGCAGATTTCACCACCAGTGGGACTTAGCAGCAGTGGTGAAGGGTTATTTGGAATATGTTAGCCGAAAACTGCACAATCAAATTCTACAACTACCATTGTTATAGTGATAACTTTTTTGTTACACTGTGAAAATATAATATTTTAATTCTATTATGTAAATTTGACTGTAATGCTTTAAATGATTGCAGTTTCTCTGTTTTTTTGCCCCCCCCCCACAGCTGAGAAATGATGTTTTGCCCCTCCAGCACCAAGGTGTGCAACGTTCGGACAGTTTTCATCTTCTAGAGGACAACGCAGCTCTGAGACTCAGCCCCAACACCCTGAGCCAGCAAAGGGTAAAGCAAAAGTTACTGGTGAGTTTGTCAAAAGAGAGATGAAGGCTTGTTGATGCTGGACTAGTCATGGACCATTAGGGGCAGTTGAAGACTGTTGTGAAGGCATTTGCTTTCAGCAGCAGTTTGGCTTTTAATGTTTCTTCTCCTTGCTTTGGACTGTGAACTTGTGAACCATGAGTTATTTTTCCTCCAGTTGTTGGTTTAATTTTGCAATGGGCTGTGCTTGTGTTCATGTGGAACCATCATTGGGATTAATTGGGGTCAAAGTGACCGTGTCAGGGAAAGTGAGGAGACAGTGCCTCTTAACAAAGGCCTGTGCATTGACCTATGGCATTGACCTCATCTCTGATTCAGGAGGTAGCCAAGCCTACATGGGCCCTCAATGAAAACTAAGTTTTAATACTTAAATATATATTAATATTTTTATTATTTCAATATTATTTTTACACGGGACACATTATTTAATAAATCTGAATATAATCAAATGATCACAAACTAATTTGAGGAGGGAGGTGGCTGGTGTCCAACTTCTGATTTTTGCCACGGGGCTCCTAGTGGTTCCGCCGGATCCTGCTGCTCAGCTGAAGTAGTACCAGTGAAGTATCAGTTATCTTAAGTTAGTAAGTTATTGTTTTAAAAATACATGGATGCAGTTAAAAAAGAATCAAACAAAAGGTTGGTCTTCTTATTTTGGATAGTTCTTGTTTTCTGCTATATGTTAATACAGTGTATATTGGTGCCACTAAAAGCACTGGAGAAGGCTTTCTACTGGGGGTCAAAATAATAATTTTCTGACAGTCAAATGACTGTAAATAAATATTCCCAAAACATGGCAGATTGTTTTTTACAGTCTGGTTCCAGTACCCCCACCTCAGGGCAAAAATGCAGTGTTTAGACCCAGTAGCCAGGTTGTTGAAGATGCCGCGAACAGTAAACAGCAGGTTACCAGAGCGTAGCTGGCTTTGTCGTCCTCAGGCTTCCTCTAGGCTGCTTTCTCACAGCGGAGGCTGCTTGTAATTCCCCCGGCTTCCCCTGACGTCTGTGGTTCAATATGAATGAGCTGCATCGATTAGACCTCAGCGTGGTGCTTGCGCAAAGGAGATGAGTTGTGAGTGTGTGTGTGTGTGTGTGTGTGGTGGGGCTGCTGGCTTTCTGTCCTGTGTCTCCTCAGCACTTACCAGATTGTTGTTTTCACAGAGGCCGACGTCATGGGTGACATCTTTTGGCTGAGGCGTAAACTGAAGCTTTGTTAGTAGCATCTTCTTGCGTGTTAATGTAACTGATATTTCCTAGTGATCTAAGGCTGTCATCTCTTTTTCTGCAAGGAGCTGTTCCCTGGTTTTGGTTTGGATATGTTGGATACACTAGATATTCTCACACGCCTTTCACAACCCTCAAACTTTCTTGTCTCACACACTGAGAGCGTGGCCTTGTTCTGTTAGAGTCCGCCAGCTGTAGTCTATAAAGGTGCGAGGTTAGCACTACTGACTGCGATTGTTTCCATAATGAGGGTGGTGTGAACTTTTATTTTTAAACTCTCTGCACGCTTGTGACAGGGCTGCTCGATAATTAGCATGTCAACATTTCTTAAGGGATCGCCTGCCATTTCAGTCATGTGCAGCAACATTTAAAAGGAACCACATGTGAAAAACATGTTTTTAAAAAGTGGAATATAAATAAATGTGTCTGTCAAACTCCCAAACATCCTACAACAATTTTGTGTAAAGGACATCCTTGGACAAGATCTGGTCACACACAAAGCTCTTAACTCGTACCTGTGGTGGTTGCTGTGTGTTTTTGAAGTCAACGTGCAGCCTATCGTGTCATTAAGATATGGTGGCTTGCTCCGCTGAGTCAACAGAGAAATGGACTGGGAGGAACAGGGGTATTGGTAAGGATGTGTGTGGGTGAGTTGGAGGTGGTGGTTTTAGTTTCTTCAAGTGGAAAAACTGCCGATTATGGATCTTAAAAGATTGCCGTAGCATCAGTAATTACCAGTACTGACTGGTCCTAAGACTGAGTGAAATGGTAATGAAAAACTGACGGAGCATGAGGCACTTCCTCAGCAAACTCCATTAGCCTGCAGCTCTGTTATTTTATGATGGCGATGCAATCAACAAACCGCAGACTCACCTATGTAAAGGTATCTTCCTCGAGTACACAGCTGTCTGCAACCGTTACATCTTTCCATCTTATGCAGTGTGTTTT
>JAPMOB010243152.1:0-41477 GCA_029875015.1 Lepomis gibbosus | reverse complement strand
CCTTTTAGTTGCTGCTTGTTCTCTTTTAGGTATGCAGGTTTGTGCTGAAGAGGGAATTTCACACATACTGAGTTATAGTTGTTGTTCTGCGAAAGTTGACATTTGCATACCTTTTTTTCCCTTTAGTGTGTGACTGCAGGAGTTTTTAAGATCAAGGAAACTGGCAGAAAGAACAAGCAGTTATCTCCAGTCACTTTTCTGCCTATAAATTATGCATTCAGAGTTTTGGAAAATGCAGTCAAAAGGAATGTAAATAATCACATTTAGGTATAACATGCAGTGCTCTATGCTGTAGTTTGAGCATTAACCTGCTCAGACTGTACCGATTTGCTCTGTTGTCAAACAGAGCATCCAAACCAATAGAATAGACATTTTTAACCAAACAACTAGCTTGTTTTGTTCACTTTGTAGAAGGTGAGACGTAAGATTTTTTGCAGATGTTCGCAAAAATGCGAGTAAAGTAAAAAGCAGGAAAACACACAAGTTCACCTCCAAACCCTCTGTTTCTGAAAAGTGATAATATGTAACCGGAATGAGGCTGAACAGCGGTCACTGTGGCTAAAAGTGAATAATGGTAACTTTTGTGTAAAAGTGGAACGCGCAGGAAAGAGTTATTGCGTGAACAAAATTACTCTTCCGTTTTTTTTTGCCATCCGCAGTGGTCCCCACTGCTGAGCACCTGCGATTGCACTGCAGTGCCTGATTTAGTTTGAGTTCAGCGTTAGCCAGTATAAGCTACTGGTCATACCAGGCCAAGCAACGTTGTGTAATTGATTGAGCAAAAGTGCATTTTTTTTTTTGCTCATTAATTCAACTTTTCATTTCACAAGAGCAGGAATGTGTTATTACTCATTTCTCTTGCAGGTGCGTTCATAGAGTGCAGGATGTTTCTCTACTTTTAAAGTCTGTCCTCGTCCGTGTTTTCCATGTGCTCTGCTGCTGGGGTAAACGTGTGTGGTGAATTGGCAGGCTTGCAGGGTGGCAAAAAATAAAACAGTCTGTCAAAGCAAGGTTTGAGCACTGAGCAATTGATGCTGCATTGCAGATGTGCAATTTAAAGTGGAGACGATTTCCTGATTTACTGCCCAATGCAGTAGCGTCTGATGTTTTGGTTTTCCATCTTTTACACTATTTCTGTCTCCATATCTGTTGGTTTTCTTCCTGTGATCTGATTGGACCACCTGCATATTGAAAAGCTGAGGATGTGACCCATTACCCATCTGTCTCTGAAAGTGTCTTATTCAGACATCTGCAACTGAGATGGCAAGGGGATGTGAAGAGTTTCTCCTTAGTTAACTCCTGCCCTCATAACTATTCAGCAGGCCTACAGTCAGGCCTACGGGTTTTCTTTCTGCGCTCAGTTTGATGGTCAAATGAATCATCATGCACATTAGAGTGCTGATCATAAATATGCATCAGGCAGATTGGAAAAATCACAGTCACAGTCACAGTATGGATATCATAGATTGTGGGTGGCCATTATGCTCTTGTAAACAAACACAACTAAAAATATTCCTTGGTGTCAAAGTAACGTATCATATACTCTCTCCGCCATCAATCCCTGATGAATCATTTATTCATATTTATTTGTATATATAAAACACAAATATCACACAGAAAGGGCTGAGAATAGATCCTCTTCTTGCTATGAGACCACAGTGCTAACCTCTCAGCCACCGTGCTGCATCAGACACTTAAACCTAAAAAATTTGGTGATTACGTCACCATGAATAGCTGACGCTGCAAACACTGTGTTCCTGTTTTTCTTGTGCCACATAAGGCTGATACTTCCCCCCTGATGCATCTTTATTACTTCATTAGTGTAACCTCAAAACTCTCACACAAACACACACAGGTTCAAATATCTGTATGGTAGGACAGGATGTTACATGACAAACACGTGCAGGTTTGTGGGTTTGTAATTTATTTATTGTAAGTGATCATTGTATTTTTGTGTTTGTGCATGTTTTGACGTGGGAGGCCCCTGTGCTGGGGGCCAACCACATGTTTACATCACTTGTAATGAAATTAGAGCCGCGTGGCGCCTACACTACAGGCCTCCACTGATCCTCTAATTCAATTACCCCCCTTATTAACGCTCAGATGCTGCTGGCTGACCCAGGACTGCACACTGCTTTAGATACACAACATTCACTCAGCAGCCGTTTCCTGCTCCTCCAATGGACTCACTAGTTATTGGACTTTGTCTTACTGATGCACAGGGGTCGACCAGGTTTCACTTTGATACCAATGTGATGATACACTGATGGCAAATAAAGCTAAAGAGGGGATAGTGAAGGCAGTTTATAATATCAACTAATGTTGTGATTATTAGTCAAATGGAAGGAATTACGACACCAACACGTTCTAACACATTATAAGATAAACGTAGATTTTAAGTTTTACGATCAATATTCAGACATTCAGGGAAGTCTATCGTTTCATAAGGTTTTACTGGTTTTCACCACATTTGTTGGGCAGTGCAGGATAAAGCTTCACTGATGTTGCACAGGTCATTACCCAGACATGAAAATGATGAGCTAAAGCTATAGGCTCCATATATATGTAAGGAATATAAGGGGCAGTAGAAAATCATTTAACACCAAAAATAAGCATCCCAGATGATTTCTGTATCTATCAATCAATCAATCAATCAGAATGCATTTATAGAGCACTTTAAACATCCAAAGTGGACACAAAGTGCTGTACAGAACAACAATGAATAAATGAATACATAAAAGACACTAAATACAAAGCTCACACGACGCATAAAATACAAGTAAAAAAAATAACAATAAAACAATAAAATCAATACGATCAAAACAAGAAACGTCAATTTTCAGTTATCGAAGGCCAAGGAAAAGAGGTGAGACTTAAAAACAGTGAAGATGCCTGTCTAATGTGCAGAGGTAGATCGTTCCAAATGTAGGCTGTTTCCTTTATTCTGCAAGGATATTTAATAGAAAAAGAATTTAAAATTTGCTGTAAACTGTGAATGTTTTTAGTCTTTATTTAATTTAGAAATGACTAAAACATTACTGAGATTGACACATTTCAATTTAAAAATCAAATAATCACTAATTATTATCACTATAACTAATTAGTTGACAGAGAAAAAAAACGTGTTAATATTCATAAGCAGTAAACATGGTTCTTACTCGTGTCTTATTTCCTGACTGAGATACAAGCCTTGAATGTTAATTGGAAGACTGTGTTGATATTGGAACGAGGCCCATTGCCTCTCTGCTGTAACAGGTCTGCAAGGAGCTGGCGGGATGTATGGCATGATTTAACACACAGGGTGTCTGGTGCCAGCACACACACAGCACAGTATGTAGTCAGTAGCCTTTACCTTACCAGATAACGGTCCACTGATGATGCTGAGATAACGTTTATCCAAAGCCTTATCAAAGATATCAGAGAGAGAGAGAGAGAGAGAGAGAGAAGGTCCTTTCCAGTCTCCTCCAGGGTCAGGTGTTTCCGAGCCTGCTGACACCTGCGACCTGCTTCTACAGTCTGGTTTAGCGCCACACTTTTCCCTCTCTCAGTCAGAAAAAACATGCTGATTTGACATAAGAACATAGTGGTACGGTAATGTAAATTAAATATAATGTAATGTAAAAATAGATGTTGTCTTAATAGTATTTTATTATGCTGAATTAAAAGGGACACATTAAAAAATAGCAGTAGAAACATTGCCTCATATCACAGATTAAAATGCTAGGGGAAGTGTCTGAAGTTAAGCTTGTTAATGGGTTTATCACAGGTTTGCAGAATCCCCTGACTTTTGACCCGCTTGAGTGCATGCATGATACAATGTGGCTAAATCATCTCATGCCCATATTCAGGATTTCAAAGCTAAATCTCTGCCAAGTTTCTCAATCTCTAGCCACTGCATTGAGCTTATTAAAATTTCAATCTGCTACAGGCTCTGTTTCTCGCCTCGCAGGATGAATGTGCCCTTTTAATAATGTAACCGGTTTTAACAAGATCGTAAAATGTTCATCTAACTTTCATAAGCCCTGTTAGCAAAGTGACAAATTCATGTGATGGCAGGAATCACTTTGGCAGTTTCTCAGTTTTAGAAATGAGAATACTTTTTTTTTCTTTCGGTGCAGCTCCATGGAGGCCGGAGACTGGTGAGACTAAGTTTACAGCTGCCTGCAGGGAAGGCTGAGCTTGTTGCTGTGTCACCCCGATGGCTCAGAAATAGACATTAGTCATGATGGAGGAGATTTAGATTGGCCTTCTGGTAACTGATAGTGCTCCACTGAACACTCCCCTTCTCCTCTGCCTCATCTATAATGTACATGAGTTACACAGGGCTAAACCCTGAAAATACAGCCCTTTCAGATGCCGCTGGAGCATCTGCCTTGTAATGGCTTTTTAAATCCATTTATGGCTGATGAGCTTTCTCTGTTTTTACACTTTAATACAGTACGTAGTTCAGTGCCATTAGTTGAAGTGGGGCAGGGGCAGGATGGCGTGAATGAAAAAGCTGATTGAGTTTGGTGTGTGTGCTTCATCCTCTCAGGCGTTGTTGGAGTAATGTGACCTTCATAGGGAGATTGAAATATGTAGCAGCCATGCATTGATTTTTGGACTGGCTATTGGTATTTATGGACTTAACCAGTACATAAATATTGACACTCTCTCTCCTAAAGATAGATCTGATTTTATGTATCCGCGTGTGTTTGTGCACTCGTGCGGCATTTGAGTCAAAGGACAAATGATTGAAAAGATAGTACCTGATAAAAATTGGTAGCTCATGTGTTTTGGAAACCTAAATCTGCTTGTGACCCAGCAGCAGCTTTAATAAGGTCATTCCCATTATGTGGTGGCTAATTACAATGCTTGTCATTGAAGTCCCCAAGCTGCACCGTCAAGTAAAAGAGCAGTTTAAAGGGACAGTTCACACCTAAACACAATCAATCAAATCTAGAGTGCTGTTTTTCCATTCATTTTTTTGTTTTGCATTTTAGCCATGCTAGCATTGTGGCTCTATGGACAGCAATACCAGATGGTTGGTTGGTCCACCACTTTGGTCCAGACTAAAATGTCTCAACAACTGTTAGATGTGGATGGATTTCCTTGACATTTGTTATGGTAATTTATTCATGTTACTCTGAGTACGTAATAACTTTGGTGATCCTTTGATTTTTCATCTTGTGCCATCAACAGGTCAAAATTTTTATTTGCCCAAGACTTTAATTTATGATCAAATACATGCAAAACGTATGACATTCCCATCAGCATCTTCAGCATATGATTAGTGCAAATTAGCAAATGTTAGAATGCTAATATGCTAAACTAAGATGACCATGGTAAACATCTAAATCTGTAGGGTTGGTGATAGTGCAGTGGATAAGACACGTGCCTTTAGTGTGAGAGACCTGGGTTCAATTCCCCACTGTGACACATTTACCAACGTGTCCCTGAGCAAGACACTTAACCCCTAGTTACTCCAGAGGCGTGCGACCTCTGATATATCTAGCAATTGTAAGTCGATTTGGATAAAAGCTTCAGTTAAATTAATAAGTGTAAATGTAGGTTAAGTACAGTCTTGTATAGATCTCAGCTCTTTGTAGGTTTCTTTGTGACTCTGTAACATTGACCTCCTAGCGCAAACCTTAGGGGGAAATACAAACCTTTTTTTTTAGTTATCCTACAGCGGTTTGCATCTTGAAAGGTATCTTCATGATCTCGCAGTGTTCACTCTGCCTAGGATTAGAACGTCTTTGCCAAAACAAATGTTTGAATCCAGTATTTCCACAGACTGTGCCCAGCTTTTCAGCAACAGCACTACAAACATGACCCACTGTCCTCTTCTTCACTGTTATGTATGTAAGAACATTTATTAGACAGTTCAAATTGATTAACTTGGGAAGAGAGTGAGCATAGAGGTAAAATGTATAACAAAACTCCCTCAGCCAGAATCAAACTGTTGATGGTGTGGATACATGGTACCTTCATCACTAGGCCACCATAATGTACGATGTGGTTTTGGGCAAATGTTGCACATATGGTGAACATTTTACCCGGTTTATTTTGAAATATGTGTAATTGTAAATCATTAGGAGAGGGGTGGTTGTGCTCAGTCTAGTGGCCCTTAATTAAATTGGTGCCTGGGTGGAATTAAAGGCCAACGGTCGCTGCCAGCGCTTCTCATACAGACAGAGAAGCTGACTGATAAGCCGGCCACTCAGTGTCAGTAGTGTTATGATGAGCTGTGTCTGTGTGTGGAGTGCTGTTACTGTATCACGCTGGCTCTCTTGCTTCCTCGAATCGGCATTTTGTTCAGTGGTTAGTTGTCTTTTCTGAACTTGCTGGTGGCACAGACTCAGCCTCTCCCTGCATTGAGGTTTGGTTCTTAGTAGGTAGTTTGAGATGAGTGTGAAGGGCAAGTGGTCCTGACATACCGACTTGGGATGACTCACACTGCTGACATGAGTTTTTGTACAATGAGTTCACCAGAAAAAGATTATTTTCTGGGTCATTTGCTTAGATTGCATCTCCCTCCCTCTCCTTTTTGCTCTATTTCTCTGTTGTTTTTTTTCTTCTTCCAGTTGATGTCTTAGGTATCACACTGCTTTCCAGTGAAACGAGAGCAAACTCGGGAAAGTCTTGTGATTAAACATCCACTATGTGTATTTTATCAAAAAATATTGCATTTGGGAGCTGCATTTTAATACAGGTCTTACAAAATAAGATATCACATTGTACTTGTTGAATAAGTGTTTACAATGTCAGAAGAAGCTTCTTTTTTTTACCACTGCTGAATAAACAGGTTGTCCTTTTATGACATGTAGTCAGCTTTGAGTTAATATTAATTTACTGTGCAAACACACTGCTTATCACTTATATTCAGAGTCTGTGATGGTGTATTATTGGGCAACTGGAGCGATTGCAGCCTGCAGTAATTTAATCTACAGGCTTGAATAGCAGCATGGACTTAAACTGAACTTCAGGATCAGGTTGCAGACTGCGGTTTCAGAATTCTGTGAACAGAGGCTCGTCTACCTGGCCATCCCTTCCACAGTCCGGACTAACTTGTGGAGACCAAACCCTACCATTTGTTACCTGCTGCTTTTCTGGATATGAGGGAACTAGTCTTTAAGGCTTGCACCGTCTCTGTGTGGGAGAAGGTAAGGCCGGGCCAGTGAGGGCGCTTTGGAAAAAGCTACTTTTGCACAGTGTGGGTGAGAAAATTCAAACGGTCAGGGGAAGGTTCAGGCAAGTGGATTGAATTATGTGTGTTTGATGTTTTCACAAGTAGCCAGTCTCTGTCTTCTGACCTGTTTTTGAGCAATTACTCTTTTATTATAGTTGGTGGAATCCTACAGGTTTACAGTTAAAATAACTCCCTTTTTGTATAAAAGCCGTAATTCAACAAGTGGATATTTATTATTTATGCAATTTTATTTTACTGTGTGAAAATGCTGACTTAAACAAGTCATTTAGTCTTATATGCAGTCTTATTTTTTATTCTTTGAGAAATTCTGCCAGTGGTGTGAGATCATGTTGCTCCTCCTTTCCTGTGCAGTCTTTCAGGAATCTTCTTAACGTCACAGGAAATTTCTAGAAAGACGCATCATTCTTTTATTACATAACATGGCACAAAGAAAGCAGATTCCTCCAGTAGACATCGGATTTAGTTACAAGGGAGCAAGATTATGTCACTTTTTTAGCTCTAATGAGACATGATAAATGTGTTACATTTTGTGCAACTTTAAGGAAATGACCTAGACTGGCAATTTTTTTCATCAGATTATTATTTTGATTAATCGTTTTGTCTGTAAAAAGTCAGAAAATTGTGAAAAATATCCATTGAAAGTTTAAAAACTTCAGATGTCTTATTTTGTTTGTCCAACAGTCTAATATCTCAAAATAGTAAGTCTACAATGACGTGAAACAGAGAAAAGCAGCAAATCCTTATATTGGAAATACTGGAACCAGATACTATTTGGAGTTGACCTAAAAGTTGCTGAATATTTTCTGTAAATCAACTAATCAATTTATTGACTAATTGTCCTGAAATGTGATTTACTGAATTTGTTCTGAAGAATATTTTACATTTACCCTACACTCTATGCCATTTCATTACTTGTGAGCTACAGTTGTGTGTGTGTGTGTGTGTGTGTGTAGGGTCTTCATTACAGTATCATGACCAAAATGGAAAGTCATTAGAATTTCAAAAATTAAAGTGTAATTTCTGTCTTTTTCAACCTGGACCCATGTTTTTGTGTCTGTGTGACTAATTGGGACAAAATTTTTTGAAATTGTTTGAATATTGAGCAAACGTTCTGCAGTCGGCAGCAGCGAAACAGGGCTATGATGTTATTCTTTTGCGGGGAATTTTGCACTGTCAAAATACGCCCACTAAAGTGCTTGTTTTTGCCAGTGACAGGCTCAGATTGCTATTACAAGTGTCAGACAACATTATGGAAAAGACCCTGCAGAGATCCTTTTTGTTAAACCAGAAACAGCCACTATATTGCTCTCGTCAAAACCGCCAGACTCCATTGATAAACAGCAATCTTAACCTCGCAAAGCACGGCAGTTGCTGGTCTGTCGCTGCCTTGATCGATTGGTTTGTTTGTGTTATTGTGTGACTTTTAAAGTGTTTAAAACACCATAGTCACACATTAACTCAATCAAACCGACTGAGGCAGCAGTAAACCAGAGAAGTAAAATTACTATTTTGTGGGAGTCTGGTGGCTTTGACGAGAGCGATGTAGTGAGTGTTACTGGTTAAACAAAAAGGATCTTACTCTTTAGAAAAAAGCTCTATCTTGTCAGGGGCAAAAACAAGCACTTTAGTGGACAAAATTTGATGGGTTGCAATTGCTTGCAAGAATTACGTTTTAGCCCTGTCTCACTGCTGCCGACTGCAGCGTGCTCGCTCAATACAGGACTAAATTTAAAAAAAAAAAATGTTGTCAGAATTAGTCACATAGACACAAAAATCAGAAAATAAGGTCCAGGTTTAAAGATACCAAAGTTCACCTTTAAGATTAGGCTTTGGCACAACCCAACAGTGTCTGATGTTCTTATATTAACCCTATTAAAGAGACAGGGCATTTGGTATTTCCTTGCTGCATTGCTGCCATAAGCACTGCCTTCGACTTAAAGAATGCCTCTCCCCTCTTTCTTTCTCTGCACTGATGATGACTCACACTCCAACACACCCTGCAGAAATCTCCTCATGCACCCGAGAGAGAGAGAGAGAGAGCGGGAAAGAGGAGAGGAATGTGTTCTTTTATATGGCTCACACACACAATACCTGTTCATGTGCCCTGAGCTGCCTGCTCTGTCTGTTTACAGAAATACATGTACTCATCAGTATTCCCTATGGTTCTCTGTAGGGTGGAAATGCAGCTGGTGTTTATGCACTGCTAAACCCTTGAGTGTATGTTGCATTTTTTCGGGCAACCGATCCTCTTATCTGCAACAGAGGGGTCTTTGGTAGTGTATTTACATTCATCATTCAGTACCTCTAAAAAGAGAACACACAGAAAGCCCACATTTGAGGTCAGTATTTTAGCAGAGGACGTTGAGTGTCAGATCAAAGCGTTAGCAAACATTGCATCCATAAAGACTTAGGTGCAAAGGTGCCATTTTTAGATTGTTCTCGTGATCCTCTCACCGTAGGCTGCCCTCCAGTGAGCGAGCTAACATTGTGTGACATTTGCAGTGATGCTGAAGTCCAGCCTGCACGTGCTGCAGTGCCGTAGGTCCACTACCCTCAGGCTTCTGCTTCTCTGGAAATAGAAAAAGAGCAAAGAGACCGAGCGTGATTAATGGCCATATATGTGCAGCAGGAAACACAACAGGCCTGTCTGCCGCCATTTCCTAACACATTGCCCCACAGGCTGAGAATTACATAACAGATCTGCAAAGTTGCTCATGCTGATTCTTAATTGCTTTAGTTCGTTTATTGTATGTGATTATAGCTGCGTGGCTTTGTGCGATGCATGCATGTCAGGTGGCATCACAGTCTCAGTGAGATGTGCGAGGTTTCAGATTCTGAGTGGTTTGCCCTGCAACGGATCGCTCTCCTCTTATTTACCATGCCCCCTGGTTCAGCTCTCAGGACTGTCTTTGGAAGAAATGTTTTATCTCTCCCCTCTCGTGCCAGTCTGGATTTGACTGGCACTCTGTTTTTTCTATTAAGAACGTGCTATTTTTAGCGCACTGTGTCAAAACACGGCTGTCTCATCCTGTGTATGTATGTGCTCACTGAAATAACTTCCCTTCCCCAGAAGGCTTGAGTGGTCTCTTCAGCTACATGTGCTGAAACCCTGTTTGCTGTGCTTCACACTGCATGCAGACCCATTACGCAACTCTGTGCATCAGCCGAGGGGCCACCGGGCCAGAAAGGCAGCCAGCTAGCAATCACTCTCCCGCTCATGTTCCCTTTCTCTCCCATTTTTATCTCTTTCTCTGTCTCTCTGTTTTACCCTGACCCCCACCACCCTGTTCCTTTCTTAGTTCGTGTTTTTCGAGGTAAAGGAGAATGCATGGTGCACTGAATTGTTTGTATGCCAAATTACAGCAGTCTATGTTTTAGGGAGTTGGTAAAAGCTTTGGATCGCCGCTGGCATGCGACGTGGTTCTCGCTCAGTGTACTGGAGTGTGAAGGCAGGTCAGTGGGGGCCAGCGGAAGAAGAGAGGATGATCTGTCCTTTGTTGTCAGTGGGCTTCCTGTGTGCTCTGCCTCATCTTAATGCAAAGTAGAGTGTTGTATTTTCAGAAGTATTAGACCTCTGAATGGTTATAGTTGGCAGTACTCTATTGTTTGATCTTCCATATTGTACAGAGCAGGTTGGAATGTGAATTCCTGATATGCCATCTACCGATAATGATAAAGTGTATGATGTAGATCATTACTATATTCTTATGAAAAACAAACTGTAGCTTGAAATTTACTGTTACGAAGTTAGATTTCATTGTGTCTGTGTGTGAAGGTTTTCAGGACGGTTGTATTTAAAAATCAGTGTATTATCTGTGAAGTGTACTGCACGTTAGCTATAGGATTGGCAAGCTGGGGTAGATTATTCAAATACTCCTGAAGCAAACACAGTGGTGGAAGAAGCATTCAGTGGTTCAAAGAGTCATTACAACAGAAACATTGTCCTTGTAAAAATTTCTGCATTCAAAAGTGAAAATACAAAAGTATTTGTTGTCCAATATTAAATAGAATTTAAGAAGCGTGTGAAGCAAGCATTGTGGCCTCACAGCAAGAAGGTTGGGGGTTTGAACCACGTTGGTCCTGGGCCTTTTCTGCGTGGGTTTCTGTGTGCTCAAGGTTTCCCTCACCATTGACAAGTGACACAGGCACAGATCTGGAGTTGGTCCCCAGGCTATTCCACAACTCAACCTTCATTTAACCCACCACTGTGAATCAATTTCTGTATGTGACGGTAAAGTACCTTTACATTTAGAATACAGGTATGAAAGTAGTATGCATCACCCAGCATCACCTCACCCCAAGTGTTGGCAAGAAAGTGAAGAAGCTTATTTCCCCAAAATGTCAAATTATTCCTTTAAGTCATAAGAGTAGCAGATTACTTTAATAACTAAACCGGGTTCTGTGTATTTTTTCTGCAATTTACGTACCGCAAATCATGATAACCACCGAATCTGAGGAGAGATATTAGAGGAAAATTGTGTTCCACAATTTAAAAGCACTTTATCTTTCATTCAAGTCCACTCATTGTGTTGAGAGTATGTCTGCTTTGACATCTCACAATAGGTGAACCTCAGATATCGATGTAACACCCATGGCTTTATCAGAAAAAAAGTCCAGGATCCAAGCTGGCTACAGTGAGAAGAAAAAGTAGTTTTAAAGGTTGATTTGAGGTTACTCAGCAGACGTGCAGTGTTTCTGTATTTTGTGGTTCGCAAGAACGGAGTAACTTTGACATTAACTGTAATTTGAACTGGACGATATGTAGGCTGTTTTTCTGAGAGAGGATGACAGCAAGCACCTCTGCAGCGTGTGGAGGAGTCGAGAAGACGCTCCCTGGACGTGCCCGATTTCGACTTGGATTACAGACAACTTACTAAAAAATATTTGGGAGTCCCTAATTGGACTAAAAGTCTGCTAAAAGTAAGAAACAAAAACTTTATTGACTTGACTGAACTGAATTAAACTTCTTCAAAGGAAAAAAAACAACATGAAGCCGAGGAGGAAATAAAGAAGGATTAAAGAGAATGTATTGAACTGTGAATGTGTATTAACAGGAACTGAAGGGTGGACAATTTAATTTATTTTTCTTGGTTTGGTATTTAAAAGCTCTAAACAAAAAGGGATCAATTTAAGTTGGTCAGTTTTATATTAAAGGATCTGTATTGTTCCATTTAGCAAAAAATCAAGATTTTATTTTGAGTAAATGTATCATGTCTATTTTGACAAAGCAGAATTGTCTCTTACTTATTCTCTTTAAAGGGCGTAGGCATAAGATACTGACGTATAGCTGTTAAATTGGCTTTTAACCTATCTCACTATAACAAGTAGTTACATCAACATTTAACTGAGATTCTATTAAGGTGGTAAATGAACCTCAGATGGATATTTGAAGTAGTTCAGTGTTTTAATTAAATTAACTGGGATATCAGAGACTGTATGTCGACCCTCTCACGCACTCGCACACACATACAATCTCATTATTACTGTTGTTCATTTCAAAGCATGAAAAATGCCATTCAGTATGATTACACAATTCAGTAAAACAGTGCAGTGGCATTATAGTCTGTGAATCTCAGCACGATTAAGTTCTGCATCAACTTGTCTCTGAAACCTTTTGCCAAACAGTATCTCGTCAGATTCAAATAAAAACTTTTGCTTTGCCAGCATAAATGCCATGGTAACTGCTGAGAGCAGTGCAGCGTTTGCCTAAGTGATCACAGTGGAAAGATAATTAGTGTGGTCCTGTGTTTCACATAGGGTAGAAAATGGCTTATTATGTATTCACTAATTGTACCGGACTGTGTTTCGATAAAAGCAGACATCGAACACTATGCAATTGTTTCTGTATGCTGCCAGCTATGCTAAAGGATGATACAATGTCTGTGAAGAAAAGAAAATATTGACATGGTTGTTGAACTCAGACTTTTAAATACTAGCAGTACAACTATATGAGGGCTTGTGAAAGTTAGTCTAGTGAACCTGTACTGTTCAGATCAGCACTAATGTTGGCTCTGTACCCTCCAAAGCAGCATCACTCACCTCCTGCTGAGTGGGAGCAGCTAAAATTGATGGTGCAACAGTAGTGTCCTCTCTGAGAACCACACACACACACTGGTGATGTGTGTTTCTTCCTCTGTTTGCTGAATACAGAAAGGAATAATAACATAATTCTCCGTCTCCCTCCCACTTGTCTGATTTGGACCCTTCTGTGTCATTTTTTTCTAAATCAAAAAACAAAATTGGAGTTCTTTTTTGCCCTGAATACTCAAATTGAAGTACATAGTGATAGAAATGGAGAATCCAATGATTGACAGGTTGGAGTGTTGTTTTTCTGCTGTTTATCCTCTCCCCTGTGTGCAGGAATAAAAGTCCTGACAGCCCCTCTCTGATTTCTGGATGAGGACCAGCAAGCATATTGACAATTGAGCCTTGTGCAGCAGTAGCCATGTACTCCAGGCTGTTGTTTATATGCTAATGCTGGACTCTCTCACTCCGGCACGACCAACTCACTTTCTGTTATGCTGTCGGTCGCGTACAGCAGGCTTCATATTAATCTTCACTCCTTTTCAGTTTGACAAAAGTGTCACGTGTGATGATCTTATGTCTAGAACAACTGTGAGATCACGTTACCTGCTAAATTTAGTTTACCAGCAAAGGTCCGTTGATTACAAAATGTACTTCACTGTGGCTTCCAGGGAGCCGCAGGCTTGAAACAGAATTAGTTTCAGATTTGCAGTCACCATTTACCCTGAAGTTAAAGAGCTCTGTGCTTTAAAAATAAGTAATTTGTTCTCAATTGAGCCTCCCCATTTGTTCTACGCTACTATGTCTGTGTGACCACAGTGTCTGGCAGTGTATGTAAAAATCTGTGTACCTTTTCTGATATTCTTCCATGGGTGTTTTGCTACATTCACTATATTCCCTGAGCTTATGTTTTATTAGAAAATATAAAATAACTTGAAATACTATAAAGGGCACCCTTGTTTTTAGCCATGCTAGGGGCTTGAATGGAAATGTTGGTCTGTAAGTCGGTTGGATGAAAATGACAAATACTAATGACTTTGGTGATCCCCTGACTTTTCCTCTAGCGAGCTGGTATGTTTTTGTGGTTTTGAGTAAAATGTCTTGACAACTATTGGATGGGTTGCCGTGAAATTGGTACCGACAGTCATGTCCCCTCTGAATGAATTGCGGCCAGTGATGCCAGAACTTTTTTTTTGTGCCATCATCAGGTGAAATTTTCAGTTTGTCCAATACTTTCCTGTAACAGTTAAAGTTCCTGCGAAACTAATTACATTCATAATGACATACCCAGCCTCAGCTATACTTTGTGTTATAGCAAGTGTTTGCATGTTAACACTCTATACAAAGCTGAGGAACATGTTAGATTCAAAGATTTACAGATTCAAAGAGTCTCATACAAATAAACATACAAATATACTATATATTATGAATGTATAATGCTGTGGTTCTTTGTCATGTCCCTGATGGCACAAAGAAATAACATGCACACACGTGTAAGCGCTTGCACTGTTTCTTCATCTGATCTGTTTGTTGTCTGTTGTCTCTTTAACTTTTTTCCTGCTCTGTTTGTCCGTGCCTTCCCTACAGATTGAATTGCAAACATTATGACAATAACAGAGCTGAATTGAATTTATCTGTATCCATTGCTGGCATTATTTAATCTCTCTGTCTGATCACTTGTATGATTTGGCACGTGGACGCTGTAGGCAGCAAGTTCTCGCTCAGGTAATGACCAGTAATTGAGTGCCCTGTAAATTGGCAGTGATGGGTAGAGAGTGTCCCACAGATGGGAGGCAAAGGCGTCTGTTTCTGCTGCGATTGTGCCAGACTCCTGTGGGGTGAGAGCCTCACTCTTTATCTCCTCCTAGGCACCACCTGTCTCCCATTACTGGACACAGGATCACTTCACCCACTCCCTAATGTGAAAACTCCTCACATCACAGTCTGTCTGGTTTTGCTGAGGCCAAAAGCTGAGTCTTGACACCTCATAATAATCAATTCACAGACAGTCAGCCATTCTAACTTGCACGTTTAGTACCAGATGATCCTCTACACCAGGCCACGTACGACCTTCCTCTCCTTTTTCCTGTTTCTCGAGCATTAAAGACCCATTAATTGACACCTCTGTGGGGCCATACTGACAGCAGCTCTTGGCAAGCATTAAGGATTTGGCCGAGGGAGGGACGTTTAAGCTGAATGTTGAGATTCAGGTTAGAAAAAACACAGATCTGCTTAGTCGCCACCTGAATTAATTTGAAACAATCCAGTGGCAAAACACGCTTGCCAGTTCTTTACTGTTTACAACACCGTTGTATAAGCTGAATTTTACCAACAATAAGTTTGTTCCCCTTTGATAAAGAATATAAAAGTTAAGGTGTACTCATTATATTGGTTTTACAATCTGGAGAGCAAACTAATTGGTCACCAGCTGTTGAAATGTAGTTAATGAATGGAAAGGCGATGGAGAGCTATTCCCATCATACAGTACAGCTCCTCCCTGCAGGATGGAGCAGCATATGTCTGCGGCTCTCTGGCTCAGGATCAAAGTGGGAGACGAGCCACCTCAGCTGGTGACGGCCCCTTCACCTAAAACAGCCTGAGCTCTCACTGTGTGGAGCAGGAGGATGGTTAAATTAGCTGCAGCCAGTGTTGAATAAGCTTTTGCTCAGAGTTTATCATTACATTCAGTTGAATTTAGCTGAGGCAAAGAAAGGGGATGGACCATCAGAGCTTGTGCTGGTTCCTGCAGACTGTTTATCAAAATGCTGTGAATCACAATCACAACAGCATTAACACAGAGGTGTTGTTGCTGTCTGATACAGTAGAGCACAGGTGGTAATCCAGTGGGTGGGAGAAGGAGGAAGTCTTGTGCTCTTGTGACTCCTTGATCATTTTATAAATTACAGGTGTAGATTAAATTATTGGACATAATTGTTCCAGCTAATCAGAAACAGTCCTATGTGTGCCAAAGGCTGCACCAGTTTAGATCTGAAGGATCACTGTATATACCTCGTAATTATCCATCTTAGTCTACCTTGATATTTCATAGGTCAGTGATTTTGCATTACCAGACATCGGGATAACACTGGATCAGAACAAATAGGACAGCATGTAATATTTTGCGTTATAATCAGCTTATCTGGTTGGGACCCAAGTGTGCAGACAAACAGGCAGCCTGGTTCGATGTGAATTAATTTGATCATGGCAGGTTTGTGAGATTCTCTTTCTCTGTTGGCATCTGACTGAGAGGGGCGCAGATGTGAGAGCACAACTCCCCCTCGATGGAGTGAGTGATTTTGGTCACTCGTCAGTCGTGACAGCTTGAAGGGAAAGATGGCTGCTCCTTTTACTGATTTTTTTTTTTTTTTTTTTTACCAAGACGGGACTGTGTTCTTATCTGTCTCGTTGAACTTCAAATCCCTCTGTTTGTATCAAAAATGTCCAGAAATGGATGGATTAAATGCTGTCTATCTCTTCTTTAATGAAATATTGTGTAATTTACGTTGCATATCTAATTCGACAGCAGGATATTTGACTTTAAATACCTGCCAGACAACATTACAAAATCCTTGCAGTCCAGGCACATGTCACCAGATGAACTTGGTCGCTGTTTAGTCCAATCTAATCAAATTTTGCTCATATATACTCATTTATTTTTCATATGTATGTATCCATTAGCCTTTTGGAAAATGGCTAATATTATTTTTTATATATATATATATGCACACACACAACGCTTTTTTTATATCATGGGCATTTGAAGTTACAGCAAATCAAACTATGTGTTAGCATTACAAACAATGGGAATAAGTGTGAGTCAGAGGTTTACATTGAGATAAGATAATATTTAAGTTGTTTACGTAAAAGACTAAAAAAAAACCCAGAAGCCTCTACTGTTGCTTATGTGTTAGGTGAACCCCACAAGTACCTTCATGTCCTGTGTGTACATTTGCATCGTATTAGTGGGTCTTGACTCATGGTTCATTTATTCTCCTGGTTGCTCCCCTGCTCAGTTTCCAATGTTGACACTGCCTCCTGAGGGTTGAACACTCTGTCCGGTCCACTCAGAGAACGGTCCGTCATTTCGGTAGCTCATCTACCTGCACAGCTACTGGCCACTCTAATGAGAGTGAGCCAGCCGTGAAACTCTGTGTGTTTACACGCTGGCCATCTGGGGCCTTCCAGACCAAGCGATGCTACACATCTCCTGTAATGGTTTTCAGCATTATTTTAGTCATGCATATTTATTTCAAGTTATTTACTCAAGTAATTCATGAGGTCTTCTGACAGCTGTATATTATAGTAAATATGTTGACCTTAAGTTGAAAACCTAATGTAAAGTTCACTACAGATTTGTAGTTGTCCAAAGTCTTGTTGTGAAATTAGGGCTTGGATATTATTTTTGCCATCAAAGTATTCATTTCCATAAAATTTTTGCTAGGTTGTTGTCATTTTAAAATAGAAAACAAGGGAACACATAATCATCACAGTATAACATCAAGTCAGTGAGACTTCAGGGATACCAACCTGTTCAGTTAGGAAGCATAAGTGATTGTGATTCACCTGTTTTGGTGCAAATGAAGTTCTCTGTTCTCTTCACAGATGAGATCAGGTTCACACTTAGCACATGTGACAGATTTGTAAATTGGCTTTGGTAAACATCATCCAGCATGACCGGTTTGACGGTGGGTCAGTGATGATCTGAGGAGGCATAACCTTGGAGGCTGGCATAGACCTCCATATGTTAGTAAGCGGTACCCTGACTGCTGTTAGGTACCGAGATGAAATCCTCAGAGCCATCGTCAGACATTTCTCTGGCGCAGTGGGCCCTGGGTTCTCCTGATGCAGGACAATGCCCGGCCTCACTAGGCGTGTGAGTGTGCAAACAGTTCCTGGATGACGAAGGCATTGGTGCCATTAGCCGGCCCTCAAGTTCCCCAGACCTGAATCCAATTGAGAACCTCTGGGATGTTATGTATTGGTACATCTGACGCTGCAAAGTAGTGCTACAGACTGTCCAGGAGCTCACTGATGCCCTGATCTAGGGTCTAGGAGGAGGCACAATCCGCCCTCTCATCAGAAGCATGCCCAAACATTGTCGGGAGTGCATACAGGCATGTGGGGGCCATACATTACATCACATCATCTGTTGCCATGATGAAATGCCAGTGATTACATTTTTTAACATTGATTTTCCGTGTGATTTTGAATCCAGTGATTCAATACATATTACATATTTTGAGCATTGTATATTAATCCCAACAGGATGTCAAAGCACTTATTGTGAATCGGGCCAAAAGTGATGGATTTTGCAGGGACTGTTCAGAAAAACTGAGAGACAGTCTGCAGCTTTTTTGTTAGAAGGAAAAACATCAGTGCTTGTTTGGGATTGATACCCAGCCTGGGAGTCTGGGAGTGATCGCTGTCTGAGAATAGATAATTTATATGAAATATGGCTGTGGAAAAAAAAGCATTCATCCATTTTGACCTTTTTTGCTGAAATGTTAAGGACACTGGAAGAACTTGCTAGCTCTTGCAAATATTCAGGACACTGAATTTGCAATAATTCTTTCCTTGATCAACAATTAGGGACTGAAATATAGATGTGTGGATGCCTCCCTGGCATGTTCTCTGTTTTACGACATTCAGTTGTGTGTGTATCTTTGTGGCTAAGCCAGCTGTAAACCTCTGACGCTTTATAGATCTCTGCACTATTGTCTATGGAAGCACTGTGTACTGCAATGTCTCGAATGAAAAGTAATAATAAAGGATTAACAACACACCACTTCATCTTTGTGGTGTGCAGGGAGTCATTCCCCAAAGTTTACACTCTATATAAATAAAATAACTTCTTGACCACGCACACATCAGCTAGCATTGTGTACTGTGTAACTGATATTGTGGTTAGATGAGTTTTCTCATCTAGACAACAGTCACAATAAATGCTGCAGAGGTGATATGTGTTTACGAGAAAGGTGGGCTACTGTGCTGCCATGAGAGATGAAGGTTACCATGTGAACCGAAAGGCAGTCTGCTCAGGCTTGACCAGCAAATCCAGCTGGGGATGAGTAAGCCTCTGTGTCTGAGTGGGCTACAGCAGTAGGCTTCCAACATTTGCTTGGGTGCAGCAGTAATCATCAGATATGGACCTTTAGTCAGCGAACTGGTTTCACCTGCCAAAACACGAAAATAAAACCTGTTAATTCTCAGATCATACAGTAGTTTCTCCATATAGCAGGGTATTGTTGAATCCAGCATTGTCATAGGGAAATAAATAGATATCACAGTACTGCACCGCACCCTCCTTTATCTCTGTAGGAGTCTGTTGTGGCTGCATGAGTCATTGTTTAGTTTCCATTAAGGTAAAAGTCTCATCTGACATCTTTGTGTTCATGCACTGGGATTATCAGATTTACAGTCCTCTCTCTGGAGCCTCTCATTCACACTGATCCTGCTTGTTCAAATTAGCCCCCTATTCCAACAACCTTTTACATTTTATTATAGATACTAGTTGATCCTTTTTGTTCTGCTCCTTCCCCCGTCTTTTCATTACTCTTTTTATTATAGTGCCTGTGATAAGAACAGAATAGTTTCTTTTTCTGTTTTCTTGTCTGTCTGTTCCCCACCCCCCTCTTAATCTCTTCTAGCTTGACTAGCCTACAGTATTCCCCCCTTTTTCTCTCCTTCTCCTCCCTTTTGTCCTCTTCAGTAGTGGTGTGTTTGATTCATAAGACATCAGCAGGCAGGTAGTGTAGCGTTTGGTGGCACAGAGAGGTCAGACCCCGGCGATAGTGGCAGCTTCATTTCAGATTCTGCAGCTCGCCAATGGTTGTGGATTCTGGTTGGGGAGATAGGGTGTGAAAAAGAGAGAGAGACAGAAGGAGAGGAAGTGGAATCCAGACTAGGCTACTCCTTTTGCCACTGCTGCATAATGTTTAATATGCCTGATAGAGGATGCCTCGCTGAGGTCTTATACCCGGGACAAAATGCTGCAGAGCTGAGGAGCTTAGACGGTAAATCCTGCTTCCATCCCATTTTTCATTTTGCCCAGTCTCTGTTGTTTTTCATTTGCATTCATATATAGGCCTCTGCCTTTACAAATCTCCCTCGTGATCATACGTTCATTCACTATCACTCTTTACCCCTTCCTCTCTGCTTTTTAGTTCATTTCCTTTGGTGTAGGAGTGTACATGTTGACCTCTGGGAGTTACACTTGTTTTTCCTGTAAATCTGTGATTCAGCAGTCAGCCTGCATGTTGCTGTGTATACACATGCATGCACATGCTGACACATGCGTACAGATACACACTTGCAGGCGGCAGCCGAGTACAGTATTAGTGGAGCGCAAGCATCTGTGCCTGCGTGCACAGACTTAAGCTGTAGGGGTTATGCAACTTACTCTGCCATTTCAAATGATTTGAAATCACAAGTGCTTGCTGTGCTGGGCTAGATTACTGTGTGTCTGAGCCAGCAGTATGTGCAGTATAGTCATGATATACTACATGATGCTAAGTGGAACTGGTGCTTGGGTGTTGAGTAACAGAGGGGAGTCCTCTCTTAAAGACCCTGACGACACTCAGCATAGCGGTAGTCTTTCCTCCAGCCTCCTTAATGGCTTTTGCTGCAGCTTGGCTGGAGAAAAGAAACAAACTCATAACAACAAGAAAAAAGTGTCTACTGACGATGTATATAATATGTGTCTTGGGGAGCACCACTGGCATTTTTAGAAGCAACAAATTAGCTGTAAAGCTGCAGTATGTGCCACAGTTAGAGGTGATGTGCTGTTTGTTTCTGAACTACTCCCAGTAAAAAGTGTTTTTTGTTAGAGTGGCCATCAGTTTTCTTAAAATGTAGCTCAGCTGATTTGTAGCACAACATGTACCTGGATATTTCTTGAAGGATTCGCACTCAGTGTCATGATTAAATGTAAAGTTAACCTAAAAGATTTTTCAAGAAGAACTGAAGCTGCTTTAAAACTCATGCTTCACATGTATTTGATACGTCCATCACATATCTGCTGTTTGCATAGAATTCCACCCTCTGGTAGAAAACGTTTGCAGTTTTTCTTTTCGCCTAGCCATAGGCAGGATTATTACCCATCATTACGCATCATGCATATTCAACACAACAAGGGATGAAAGAGAGAGAGAAAGTGAGAGAGAGTAATGAGGTTACCCCTGCTCGCCTGAGATTATACACAGAGCTTTCCCAACTACAAAAGATCAGAAGACCGAACACTGAGAATAGGATGGGGAAAGCCTTCTATGTCAATTAGTCATTGCAGAAATTATGCTGTAATATGTGAACCTCATTTCATCAAGATGTTGATGTGCATTAAACTCAAAGTGGAGAGTCAGCAGCAACAAAAATAGTTGAAGTAAGCCGTATATACAGTACCACCTGCTACTGTTGTGTTTTCTCAGGGGAACTCTCCATGGTGCTGAACAGCAAGAAGGCTGTGCTCGAGCTCACAGCTGAGGCTCTGCTGTTTTCAGTTCTTGCTTTCCTTTACCAAACATTTTCTGACCTTTTTATAGCTTAAATTACTGCTGGTAGATGAAAATTTACGATTAATATTTATAATGCAAACCAGTGTTTTGTAAATGTATTTGTGAAAGCAAAAACACAAGTGTGTAAAAATAAAGCACATAGCTACTTGTACAATTTGTACAAAGGTAGTGAAAAACATATTGTCATTAGTTTTGAAGCAGTGCAACTGAGGCTCATGTTGTGTCATTAGTTTTGCAGGTGTTGGTGTTAAAGGAAAAGGCTGATGATCCACAAAGTCATTGTAATTCATTGGTCTAGGTACCATGAATACTGTACAGATGTTTGTGACAATTCATCCTATAGATTTTGAGAACTCACACAAAATAAGTGTAAAGTTTGACATGCTGTTGGTGCAAAGTCGGTACAATTCATCATCTGGGGACCATGACTGTATAGTCAAAGTGGTGGACCAACCCACCGGGTTTATCAACATACCGCCATCTCCAGAGCTATCATGAAACAAATAAATAGATAATAGAAACCGTATGCTGAAGAGTGAATTAGGGAAAATAGATGAGTGAGATATGTAAAGTTGTAATGATTATTTTCCTTACTGATTTATATGTAAATGATTTATTTTTAGTTATTCTATAGAATGTTAGAAAAATTGTGCATCGAAGGTTCCCAGAGAGCCTAAGGTCACACCTTCATTTTGTCCAACCAACCGTCTGAATGATATGAAACAGAGAAAAGCAGCAAATCCTCATATTTGAAAAGCTTCAAAATGATGAATAATGGTCAGTTGATTAATTCTGGCTTATCGATTGTTCATCAAATATTTTCAGATATGGTAAAAATCTAAATGTTATCAACTTTCAGTAGCTTCTAATAGATGAATGTTATATTATCCATCAGCATTTTTGCCCTTGATCATTCAGAATATTAGTATGACCTACAACCAAACCATAACCTTTTTTGGAGACCTTATACCACACAGTAACATATAAAAGGTGTTGATATTGATTTTCAAGAAGTTCTGCCATAAAACAAAATTTGACATTCCTTCTTTATATAGTACATAAAATGTGTGGAACTCAGTATAGATTGCTGTGGATGCACCTCTCTTGTGCATGCATTTGCATTAGTGCCAATGAGGCACGAATGCTGGTTCCAACCTAAAGGAATGGTATTTCTCATCTGTCTTCATCTGCTGTGCAGTAAACGCCTCTTCACTTATACAGGAGCTCATTACTCACAATGGCAGCCATTTGAATCTTTTATCAGAGGGATTTTTAATTGAACATTGGCAAATGTGCTCCAAACAAATGGGCCTCAGCAAGCCTGAGAGCTGTGTGTGTGTGTGCGCGCGCGCAAGTATGTGAGTGAAATATTCATCGTGTGTTAGAGCCGTCTGGTTCTGAAAACTGTACACATTAGATACCAGCCCACATAGGAGATGGCAAGCTGTCTGCGGGGGCTCTGTGTGATTCACTCAAAGTAAATCATTTAGAGTCAACACGGTGGCATATATTGTACATATGTAGACTTTTTTTTTTGTTTGTCAATTCTTTTTTTTTTAAACTGTTTTCATAATTTTGAACATTTCATTCATCATTGCACGTGCTGGGTTGAATGTAAAGTGAGCAAAAACAGTGAAGTTTTTGGTGTTATAAATCCTATACAATCTACAGTTTAGTACTTTTTAGAAGAGATACTGTCCACACTCTCTGTTTAGTGGCTTTTAGTAGATAAGTTTTGTAGAAAAACCTCATTTTAATTCTAAATCCTAACCATAACCATACTTTATTGTAACATTTCACCCTAACAAAACAAAATGTACGTTTTAGTTTTGTTATTGGTTATTTGTGCTATTTATATGTACTTATACAGCTATTTGTTTTACATAACAGTCCTGTCTATTCTTTTACCTTTATTTGCTCCGCTTTGCTGTCTTTATTCTTGCTGTTATGTCTATTTCTGACTACGTACATTAAAAGCAATGAAAAAAAAGTCATTGTGTGTGTACACATACTTGGCTAATAAAGCCGTAGGTGAGTAAGTGCGTATTTATTCATGAAATCCTCGCACAGATGATATTCATTGTCCACAACTTTCTGTCCATGTGAGGGTTTGAGTCCTCCAAAGAATAGAACATGCTAAAACATACATAAAGTCCCTGCAGGGATCCCTGGTCGACCAGCAATGACAGATAAGAGGTCCAAGATTTAATAATACCAACTGTCACTTGCCCCGGGTGAAACTCCACAAGGCCAACACCATTCGCATGTTGTGTTCTCTGACCTTTTTGCTCACTGTCTTATTAAATATTGTCGGCACTCGTAGGTCAAGAGGGGAACCAGCTGATGTAGCAGAGCAAAAATGTCTTCCATTTGAATGGATTCCAATATATATTCAAAGTCAAACCAAGCTGTGAGCATTTCTGCATTCCCACATGTCGCATGTATTGTGTGCTGTGGGCTTCTAGTGGCTCCGCTGATGCTTATTATAGTCTTGCTCAGGGACACGTGGTGCCATGCTACCAGAATATATGTGTGTGTGTGTGTGTGTGTGTGTGTGTGCGCACTGGTAACATCCATTGACATGGATAAAATCCAGTTTAATTCTATACCCTAATCTTGGAACATCCAGCTGCAGTCACTCCCTTCCATTGCTAGGATGTTCCTCGTACACTGATAAACATAGGATCTGTTGGTGATGTAACACTGAATTGTAATGTAAGAGTAGTGCAATAGTTGTCTGTGCATTAAATGAATTCCCGTAAAGAAGGTTTGTATTCTCTGTTAACATGGACATACCCTTTGCTACTGAATGCATCTAAGCCTGTCAGAAAGTGTTAACCTCCTGATTAGAGTGGAGTCACAAAAATATGTGGCACCTCCAGAGCAGGGCTGAACACACAGGCAGCTTTGATGGGGATATCCCATTTCTAGCTGTCTACTCCTGCTGAGAAGCCAGTGATGATGAGTTTTCTAAATAACACAGATAGACTAAACAAGTCATCCTCCGTGGAAATTGTGGCAGACTTTAGTCGTGTTTCGGCTCGCTAATCGCACATTGTAAAGAAAGCTGAACTCCTTTTCATTGTTCACCAGCTAACACAGTATTTAGCTGTCAGCTAAGTATAACGGCGGCTTGATGGAAACATAACAGGCATTCAAAAAGCTCCGGAGAAAGTGTCAGCTAGGCACAAGACAAACCTCTGCTATGAAAACAGTCCATAGACTCAACAACTCACAATATGTGAAGAATTGATAAAAAGAAAGATTCAAGCGAAAGCTTGTTAAAGTTCTAAGGTAAAGATTTGTTTGACAGATTTGGGGAGTTTACTCTTTTTTTATCACATTATTCATCACATCTTACCGTGGATTTGTCACCTTGAATGGCAGCTAGGTACTGGTGGAGCCTCATATGACTATAAAAATGCAACAGTATACTGTGCATGTCCAAACATACTGAGTTTATATCTAATTAACATGGGAGATAGAATAGACCTTTTTAAGCATAAACTTTTTGACATGTTACAGCAGAACACAGGGTTAGTCAAAGGTGTCCGGTGGAGTATTCTTGTAAACAAACACTGCTGGCGTTTCTTGGCACTTTATATCCTGCAGATTATTGGAATAACATGAAACTATTGGTAGAACTGTGTACCATGTCACCCGCGAGTGTGTGCAACAGGTGCCACAGGAATAGGGGCGGCTGTGACTCAGGAGATAGAGGGGGTTGCCTGTTAATCAAAAGATCAGCTGTTTAATCCCAGGCTCCCCCAGGTTGCATTTCGAAGTGTCCTTGGGCAAGTTACTGATCCTCGAATTGCCCCTGGTGGCTGTTCATATGAATATGTGTGAATGATAGTTTGGGCACTTGGCGAATGAATGGTGAACAGCGCTTTGAGTGGTCGCAAAGACTAGAAAGCTGCTATACAAACACAGAGCATTTAATAATGTCTGCTTTTCAATTAGGAGTTTCAGCTCAATGGCTCTGCTGTTGTGCATGCTGCCCAACTAGCATAGCTTTAGTGTTGAATGTAAGAGTCCCTTTACATTGAACAGGGCACAAGCTTGATTTGTCCAATGCTTTAATTATAACTCAATACTTGCAAAACAACTGGGATTCCCATCACCCTCAGATTTGTTTAATCCTTTTCATCACATTATTCCTGGAGGACCACGCCCTTCATCCTCAACACTGAACTGTAGATTCATTCCAGTCTCCTGTCTGTTTTCTAACAGCAACAGAAATAAAATGAACTAGAACTGAAAGCAGTTGTAAGCGGGGTCCAAGCCCCCCAGCGCCAGCCGCCTATGTCTGTGGTAGTGTTACTTTACATACGATAAATAGCGCCACCTAGAGGCCAATTGACACCAAATTTCATACAGCCCCTCAGGAAGGCTAGCCAGATAATGTCCCCAAGTCTGGTGTAGATTGGCCATTCCAAACCTAATATATGACATCACATCCTGTTTTTAGCTTTTTACGCAAACATTTGTTAGATTATAATTTGGGCATTTTGTGGCGGATCAAGGTATCCTCTACAAACTTTCATCAGCTTGGTGCAGAGATTGCCTGTGCTACGATTGGTGCCGATCGGACTTGCGGCATTGGAGGAGTTAATTAAAATAGGTTTTACAGTTTTTGCGATTTAACAAAATCACCATCCCCCAAATACGTATATATAAGGTTTATGAATGTGCGCTGTAGTGGCGCGAAGTTAGGAGGCAAAATGGCCCTTGGTTCAAAATCCCGTTCAAATGAATGGGATTTTCCCACGGTATTTCAGCTTCGATTATAGCGCTAACTTAAGGCCGATTTGCAACAAATTTTTCAGGTGTCATCAGGGGCCCATAGGGAACAAATGACCCAAATTTGGTGTGTTGTGGTTATGGAGATATAAAATGCATGTAAACCAATGGGATTTTTTGACATCTTTTAATCAGCAGTAAAAACTCCACCTATGGGCATATTTGGGTCAACATTGGTGCCTGTAGTGAGGAGACTATGCTGAACAGGTTTCATGTCAATGTGACTTGTGGTTATAGAGGAACAAATTTTTGGGGGTAAATATGCTGGGAACCCACGATGCATTGCATTCACAGGTTCCCACCCAGCTCTTTCTTGCGCACATCTCTTTGTTGCACACAGACACACACACACACATACAGTCAAACACCTAAATACTGCTGAATAATGAAATGCTCCAGCTCCCTCTCTCTCTGCCTAGTTTTAGTTTCTGTTCCTGACAAACCATAGCAGCTGGCTTCTGCTTTTTTTTTCTCCCCAGGAGACTGAGATCAGCTCCAAAAGGAAGGAGTGTGAAGCACTTGAGGCAGAGGTGAAGAAAAAGAATCAAACATGTCAGACTTTGGTAAGTGCACCAAAAATATACACTGGCCTCTGAGCGAAAAGGACGCAGGGTAAAATTGATTTGTACCTGAGGACCTTGCCTGCTATCATCACAGACAAACGTCTCCTGAGAAAATGAGTGGCGGTTCTGCTGTAATAATAGCTTGGTTCTCAGGCTGTGATGACTGAAATTGAAAAATGGGAGCAGTTAGCTGCAAGTTGCAGTTTCTGTGGGTTGGGCTTTGTTAGCATGGGGAATACATTTGAGAATGAGAGATTCACTTTGCAGAAGCAATTATTTGCTGTGTGTGATCATGTACAAACACAAAAGAAATACAGTTTACAATGATGTACATTTCAAGTGGTATCCTCAGGCTGTGGCTATTTTAGTTCTTTTGTACACACATTAGTTCATGGAGCTTTGTACAACACTGCAGTTATTTAAGAATACATTAAGTATACAGATGTACACAGTGCCATGTGTAATGGTCAATATGGTACACAAGTCCTGTATTTTCATATGATGTTTGGTGTCTTTTGAAAGACATTTTCTCACAATGCCCCAGAAATGTCATTCTGTCAACTGGAGTGGCCTTGACTCAGGACAAAAGGGAAAGAAAAGGGGAAAAACAAGATGAGGTGGAAAGAACCTGCTGAGAAGACGATGAACAAAACAAGCTTTTTTTCATCATGACATTTTACCTATGGGCTATTTAAATAAAGGCTGTGCATTAGTCCTTTGTTAGTCTTCTTTACTCATGATTTCTTACGATATGACAAATTAATCCAAATCACTGGTTAGTCTAACTTGTATATACAGTGGTAATTTTGTTTCTTTTGATGGTGGGAATTGCCCAATGGCTAGCAATGTAACCTCACATGTTGGTGTGATGTTATTAATTATCAGAATTATAGACTGACCTACTAGCAAGCTGTTAAAGTTAAAGGGACCCTGTGTGAGCGCTAGTGGTGCTTGTATTGTTTGTGTGTTTTGGATGTTACCAGAAAATGAGGCTGGCATAGTGCATATTTTGGCTATTTGCAGAGGGCTGCAATAGTGAAAGTGGTGTCCCATAAAAGATTGTAATACACCATAGCAATGCACAAAAGAAGAAAAGAAGAAGACTGGAAGCTGATGTAAATGATGCATGGCTAATGTATGAATAGCTGCAACAAGTTAGAATGCATCTATTTCTGCATTTGGAGAGTTTAGGATAGACTGAAGTGAAGTGCTGATGACCTGATGCCTCATGGCCATCAGTGAATGTTTTCTGATGGTTCGGCTAGTTATGCAACTTTCTGACTGGGGGCACTTTGGCCCAGTTGGCATTTGTGTTAAGAAGAGTGTGTTTGCCTGAAATGATGGAATGTCAGCAGGTCACATAAGACTCTGTGTATTCAACTTTTTTTGTTAAGTGGTGCTGGGGAGTGGAGGAATTTGCAGTTGGAGCCAGGCTAAATGCCAAGTATGCTCAAAGAACCATTCACCAGCACTGGCAATTACCTAGCTCTGTTATATTTATTTTAGTAGCGAAACGTACTGTACTTTAAATAAGAGGCTCTATAATAATCAGGCTCGACCAGTCTGTCACAGCCTGAAGACATCAGAGTTGTTAATCACAGCAAAAATAGAGCTTAAGTGAATGTTTCTAGTCTGAGGGTTTATCATTACAGTTACGGGAGCACCACTAAACCGAATAACTAATCACTTTATATTATGTTACTGAGATGGAGAGCACTGCTCAGCTTCTGTTAAAGTTTATTGTGAAAGAGAATGTCAAATCTTACCGCTTTGATACAGCCATAGTCATTCTCAAAGACAGGTCCCCATGGGCTGTGCAGCAAAACGTTGAGTTTAATTTAAGTTGAATTCACTAGAATTTTAGAGAATGTGTAAGTGTAGACACTGTCAACGGTTTGTGGTTTGGGAATTGGAAAAAACAATACATGGTGTTGTATGACTGACATAAAAGCTGTCTCATGAAAGTTGAAGTTTGGTACTACATTAAAATAATACACGTTTGTAACTGTTGAAGCAGACGTATGCACAAGTAGTGCAAATGGCCTGGAGTGAGATTTTTCCTATGAAAGGCAGGAGCTTAAGGGCTTCAGCAGTGATTTAAATGGCACTGTTTGGTCCTAGACTATTTGAATTCATCCCTCATACCCCCAAGCCCTCTTCTTTAGATGAGCTGTCTTTGTGTGTGGCTCTTGCCCCAAATAAACACTCCATTAGGACTGTTTTCTCTGCTGCCCTCCTGCACATTCCCTGGCCAGAGCAGCACTTCCCTCCTCACCCATTGTCAGCCTGCTGACTCTTGGGGAAGCTACCCAAAGGACAAACTGTCCCCAAATAGCGTGCAGAAATGGCAGGCTGGTCTCCACAGACTGCAGCACAGCTCTTATCTCCTCCTGCACTGAGCTCTGAGAACAGAGACACAAACACAGACAAGACCAATGAGCACTATTGTGAAGGGATGGCGAGTTGACAGTAATGTCACTCCCTGTTTGGTCTAAATTGGCTTACCTCTCTGTCTCTCTGTTTTTCGCTTCTTATCCCTCTCCTTCTCATGTTAAAACGTGCACATATACAAAATTAGGTGCAGCTGTTTGCATGTGCTCAGCTATTTCCCGAACACTGTGAGCATCTACAGGAACATACATTGATTTTTCTTTTTCAAGTCTTTGAAATTTCAGCTGGTATTAATGTCAAGTCTCCTCATAGTTAGTTCAGCTGTCGTGTATATAAACACTGAGTGTGTGAGTGACAGTAAACACTAGCATAGCCATCTGGCACCTCCACCTTCCTGGGTATCGGGTGTTTAACTACAGACCATCAGAGGAGTATGCCTCCGCTAGCATTTAAGGGCTGTTACCATGGTGACAACCATCTGCTGTGGCAACGTTGCTCGAATATGGATCAGTGCTAATCGAAGATTTATACTGAGGCAGGCAGCAGACTCAACAAGTCCAGGGACTGGACTGTGGAGCTGTGCTCAATTGCCAGTGTAAAGGGCCCGTCTCTGTGGTCAACATAGCTTTCATTATGAGCTGTTTGTAAGCGCAAACACCTTCTGTCAACGTCATGACTGACAGTGATTTAACACAAGGCATAAATTGTTTCTTTATATTTGGGGGGCATTTTACACAGTACAGGAATTTCAGACATGCATTTGTCCTGTAAATGTGTTGCACCTCTTTTAGATGGCCTTGTAGTGTATGTTTGTGGTATGTTTATTTATGTACATCACAGTGTGCAGTGCTTAACGGGAATTTGTATTTAGATGGTGCAGAGAACCACAAGCCCTGTGCAATGGATATACAGCGTGTACTTTTACACTACACAGTGCAGCTAAAGTCAGTACATTTCAACTGTACACTTGAAAACTATCAATGCCATCAACGTTACAAGAAGCCAGTAGTCAGGAGAGCAAGGTTCAGGTCCTTAGTGTGGATGTTCTGGGTAAAGAAATATCGAAGAGTCTGGCTGAAAAGGTTTAGCTGATCATCAGTACAGTGGTGTAAGTGGTTGTCGACTATATTGAACAAGAGCAAATGATTCTGCTTACACTGAGTCTACAGAGCAGAGAGTAAGTGGGTGAAATATTTGCTTTGCTCATGTGTTAAATGGCGGAGTTGATTCATCTGTCAGACTTGTTGAAATTACACACACAGCTCTGGCACACCAGGGGCAGTCGGACCATGTCAGGACAAAACCTGCGACTGCCACTGCACTGCTTTTAAACATAGGAGTAGCTCAGGTGCTCTGCCCCAGGCCTGATAATATTGTTCCATAATGTATTATTTGTCAAATGATCTTGTGTAAATATATGTTTACACAGTAGTGTGTTTTTAATTTTGTCGTTTTGTCTGTTTTCTTGCTAGATTGTATTTTGTAATATTAAAAATAGAAAATAGTATAATACAGTAAATAACATCCTTGTTGGTCAATAAACTTTTATTTTTAAAACAGCTTCACTTACTGTTTTGTTAATTTTGAGTTATTTGAACAATTATCCAAGCATTACAAATCACTGATCAAACGATCAAATTAATTCTGTGTACATTTTATGTCTATATTAGTGTTTGTATTCAAAGCCAATTTCAAACGGCAAATCACACCTCAGCAAAAAATATTTTCAGCTGAATAATGTTGGAGGCATGTCAAAATAGGCCACAATGTATTCTGCATGTAATGTTCTCCATCACTGGGCTCACAGGCTCCCCATAAAAAGATGTGTCTTGCCAAGGGATTATGACGTATACTGATCTGTTTAAAGCGTTAACACTTTGACAAAACAGGACAAAGAAACAGCTGATTCTCTGTGTTCAAGACAATTTGGTTTGCATCAATACGCGTGTGCTGTCACATCCAAATTCCAAAAAGGATTTGAAATGAGGATGGTAATCATGTTGAAATGCTTATATCAACAACAAGCTTGAAATTCAAAAGTATTTCAGTCTATTCTTCTCATCAGTGTGCATGGAGTAAAATGTGAGCTCTCTGTTTTTTTCAGAAGCTGTTTGTCCTTCAGAATGAACACCTGGAGGCTTAGCCAGCCCACATTAGCTCTGAAATGAAGGATCAATGGATATGAATAGGAATGCCAATGCAATCTAGTTCTTGTACGGGAAGCATTAAAATTGACTGGACACAATTGATGCAGGTTTAAATGGCAATAATTTTTTTGGAACGTGACAGAAATGAAATTAATGGAAACACAGCGGATCTCAAATGTGACTTTGGTACTGTCTTCAGGCTGTTGTTTACTTACCACTGCTTGTCCTTGCCTTGACAGCATTTCTCCTCTATGATGTGCATATACAGTATATGCAGTACAGGCCAGTAGAGTATAATATCTGTGAATCTCCCCTTGATACAGTATAGTATGTTCATTGGTAAATGATTTAATGTTTTTTCTAATTTGCAGTGCTATTAGTAATAGTAATGTCCAAACATATGATCGATCATCCAGCTACTATGTTCTCATTTGGTTATAGTACCTTTATCTTTCTGTATAAAAATATGATGATTGCACAGTTTTAGTTATTTTATTTAACACCAACTCAATCAACCAACGCAATCTACAATCAACTGGTGCCATTGTCAACAATATATACACACACACACACACACACACTACTCGCTTGATTTCTCCTCATCATCTGCTCCTCTCTATTGCGGGGTGCCCCAGGGTTCCCTTCTTGGCCCTATCCTGTTCTCTTTATATATGTTGCCGTTAGGGGCTATAGACGAGCACAACCTGTCATTTCATTGTTATGCAGTTGACCTGCAAATTTATCTGCCTTTGAAACCTAATGACAGTGTTGCACTAAACTGCCTGCTTAATGGCATTAATGATGTTAAATTGTGGCTCTCTCGGAACTTCCTTAATCTGAATGAAGATAAAAGTGAGTGTATTATCTTCAGTACAAAATTCATGTCAAACAATCCCACTTTAAGTCTGGGAGCTTTGACTTCATGCATCAAGCAAACTGTCAAAAATCTGCATGTGACATTTTTGATTGTAGCATGAAATTTGACAGCCAGATAAGCAATGTTTGCTGTAAAATGCTATATAAATAAATGTTGATTGATTGATTGATTGATGGTGCAGTTCCATTAAAATGTCTGAGTGACAGTGTGGCTGTGAGCCAGCATGCACAATACCAGAACCCTGAAACTGAATCTAAATGGAATTCAGCCACCTTTCATTTGATTACTTATGCCTATGATTTTTCTACTGTGACGTGTCAAAGTGTCTTCTGTGAAAAAGGCTTAATACCATGACCAATGCCAGGAACCTGAAACTGAATCTAAATGGAATGAAACAACATTTATTTATGTTTACTTCTGTCTGCATTTGCCCTCTGAAACAGTTCATAAGTAAATCATAAGGGGGCTGGAGCAGGAGCAGGCACACCACCAATAGCCATTAGGAAGCATTGTATTCACTGTAAATGTATCATGAGCCAGTCGGTTCCTTAGCTCCAGACAAGAACAACACTTGGCCTACATGCTGCTGTAGCAGTAGTGAATTGCACATCTCAAAGAACTCTCAGGTTGACACTGCAAATTGCATCCACGGCACGCCTCACGATTTATGATTGAATGTAATTAAGCTTTTCTCCTCTGCTATGAAGGGATTTTTTTTTACTCTGAGCTCAACACTCTTGGTAGGAAATAGTGGGGAAAGGGAGCTCTTTGTGTGCGTGTGTGCATGTGTGTTTAGGAGTGTATCTGAATGTTTGATTTACATCCACTCACAGAGAGCGACGAAGAAGAACATTTTCATTGTTTCTTATTATTCACTCTGGGTTTGAGTGCTGTGCTCTGGGCTAATCATGGTGACTTCTTGGATTCTAAACACTGTTTTCTTTCTGCCTTCTTTTCCGCTAGGAGAATGAGCTTCAAGATTTCCTCCAGGAGAACAAACACTTGAACCTCCAGCTGTTCAACAATAGCCATAAAACATTTGACAATGAGAAGGTAAGAGGCGAAAAGGAAATACGTCTTAGTGCTGCTCCATTCACATATATCATTTTAAGCTCATATCTGTCCTGTAAGGAAAGGTTTTTAGCTCGCACCGTTGCTCTGTGAATGCCTCTGTTGGTCTATCTGACTATTCCTCCACTAAGAGCTTTTGAGTGATGTATGATTATCTTGAAATTTTGGACATACATTCATATTCCTCTCATGATGAATTGTAGTAGCTTTGGTGATCCCTTAGCTTTTAATCTAGCACCATAATTAAGTCAAACTTTCAGTTTGTGCAGTGCTTTGGTTTACGACCACATACTTGCAAAACTAATGAAATTCCCATCAGGTGTACTTGGTGTTTGGTGCAAATGTTAGCATGCTGGTTTTGGTTTTGCCATTCATGTTAGCATGCTGACATTAGCATTTACAGTTAGACTGTCCGTCTTGTTTCTTTATAGACTACTGCCGCTCTGGTCTTTACATGAATACTCTATCAGATAACTTGCTGGGTCACACTAGAACTATAACTAGGTTGCTTTCCAGCATACATATGAAAGCATCAAACTTCCATTTCTATTAAAACACCTTCCTTTTAGCCCCAAGACCTCAAAGGCCGTCAGAGCTGATAACACAAAGTCGAAGTAGATCAACAAAGAGCACCTGGCCTCTCTCTACGGACAGGGAGGCAATTTCCTGAAGGAGCTGATTGGCAGTAGTTGCTGCTGGGGTGAAGAACGGCAGGATGCTGGTTATAGATGCCGTATCAGGACTGGGGTGGTTCTTGGAGCAGCTATCCTAAACTGTTATCACACTGACGGATATGAGAGCAGCACTCTGCAGGGCAGTGCGGATATTAGCCCTTTCTTACACCCCCGTGATCTGATCCCAATCGTCCCTGAATGAACTAGGAGGGGCTACAAATGGCACCTCCCTCTACCCATAATAGAATATTGACCTGCTTCTGCTGAATCCAATATAGTTTTGTTCGATCTATCTACATTAAGGCTGACAGGTGCTCTTATCCATGGGGATAGTTTTTTTTCTGCGTGGAGGCGGGCTGTTCAGAGGCAGACTCACTGGTTTCTGTTTGTGTTTTGCTTTGCTGGTGTTTGTTGAAACGCCCTCCTCAAGGAATCATTAGTCATTCATGGCTGCTCTGTGGAAGGGGCTTTGCCACATTACGGCTGCAGGAGCCAGTATTTTCTCTGCCCTTAAAAAGCAGCCTCTTAAGAAACAATACAATCGGTTTGTGGGAGACTGAGTATAGAATATGTAGATATAGAAATAGTCTAATTTTTAAGATATTCGTCATGATGTAAGTAGACTTCGTTGGTGTTGAATTGCTGTACACTGTTAATATAATGTGCAATTGCTTCAGTCAGTTGAATGCTTAGTGCTTGGTTAACAATGAATGATGAATTATTTATGTTTTAGTCTACAGCTGTTGGAGACACTGAATTATGTTACTCATGCATTATTATAATATTTAAAGGCTTTTATCACCAAAACCAGCCAGCTACCACGTCTGGTCTTTGCGCGGAAGCTTGGGATGTTTTAGGTGACATTAAAGCAAATTGTTTTTTACAGCGTACTGCTTAAAGTAATCAACAGCAGCTGTATAATTGAAGTCAATCCAAAGCAAAAGCTCTACCTTTAATAAAACATTTTATTTTCACTGTGGTGTTATTGGATTGGATTATACTGAATGGTGTTTATGATATTTTTTCTATTTTGTCCATTTTGAAAAAAGGAAATAAGTGGGCCACTGTTGAAAGTGCATGTAATTCAAGATAACACAACAACACACCAGACAGCTGGTTGTATGAATTGTAAAACTACAACCTAATGAGTAGTTATTTTAGTAAGATGCTGACTCTGCAACACTCGCTCCTCCATCTTTAGTTACTTAGTGTGAATCACTTGACATTTTTGGCCTACTAATTACCAAATGCATAATTTTTCTACACTGTACACCTTGCAGTGATTACGCTCAGTGTTGTGCAAGTTTACACTTCACAAGAGCTAGCTCAAAGTTCAGTTCTCTCATTAACTAGTTCATGTTCATTTCTTAATTCTTTTCCTTTAAAAAATGCTGTTGAGTTTGACTTGGGTGGAGGGACTTTGCGGCTGTTAGCTCATGGTCCTACACTTTGTTAAAGAGTGTGGGACTTACATATAAATGAACGTCCGTTAAATTTAAGTTTACACAATGCTTATTATGCGCCTGGTAAATCTCTGCATTTTGCAGTATACCAGAGTTTCTAAATCTGGTATCCGTGGCAATATTCCCTCGCTGGCAAACCGGTAGTGATGTGTTTTACGTCATTTCACATTCCTTGATGTTTCACCAAAATCTGTCACCCATCAGATTCTGTGACCCATATGAGAAGTTAAGCCCTCAAGGCTTTCTGACATAAAGCCTTTCTATCAGAAAGGCCTGTGAAACAGTCCCAGTTTGGTTAGGTTTAGGCACCAAAACTACTTGTTCAAGAAAAAAAGATCACGGTTTGGTTGTCGACACAGAATCTGCTGGGTCACAGATTTTGGTGCAACACCTGTCTGGCACGCTGGCTGCTGTAAAACACAGTGTGTGAGCGTCATTAACTCTCCCACCCTTAAAGATACCCTGTAGTATTTTTGGGGTCCCCATTATGGTTGTGCTTATTATTTACAACAAACTCAACAGAGTACCTTTAGTTTCTCCATGGAGCGAAATAACCATCAGCTTATCCATTTGCTATGCCTACAATTCTCATCACTGTCGTAAGGTGAACACTAGATCTGTCTTTTTTTCTAAGACTGAACAAAGAGGGTGGAGACTTTGAAGAGCTTTGGCTCATTAAACTTTAGGGTGGCAATTGAATATGGGCAGACTAGGAAACCTGGAAGTAACCTCTTTCGTAGGAGAGCTACAGAATGACCTCTTACATATCTGCAAAGAAAGACATGAACCTGCCGGTGTTTCTTAAAAGGCTAAAAATCAGTTTAGGGCAGTGTGACAACCAAATATAAAAACATGGTACCGATTAAAACTGGTCTGACCCACAGGAAGTAAACGGTAGTACAGCGGCACTCTCAAACTCAGTCTCTTTGCTCCTTGCTTGTTCTGTCTGCACAGGTGAAGTCTGAGTATGCCCAGCTCAAAGAGACCCTTGGTGCTGTGACGCAGGAGAGAGATTTAGCCCTGTGGGAGAGGAACCAGCTCCAAGACAAACTGGAGAACCTAGAGCAGGTGCTCAAGGTGAGGAAGCCAGCTCCAAGGGCAGACTTGACCCCACAATACTGTGTGCAGTTCTAGTTCTAGTGGTCAGTCTTTCCTGGGATCCTAATTCGGGTGTTTTATGGAGCCTAACTCTTTGCCATTACGCCTTCTCCTACCTGTGCTGCACTGCCGCCATCTGGTTATCTTCAGCTATACTGTCTAATGTCCCTGACATGTCTGTTGCCTTCCAGTGTCGTGTTGGGAGGTCTGACCAGGAGCTGTGAAAGAGTAGAAGCTTGGAGCAGTCTGCCCCCCTTTCCTTTCCTATCTCACCCTTTCATGTTGTCCTGGCCTCCTTGACCTGTCCCCTCCCACCTTCCCTGTCCCCTCTCCCCTTGCTAGATTTATAAGGTATCACTGCTATGTCCGTCTGTTAGGGAGCAGTCCTATTCAGTCCCATTCTGAATGCTTTCTGTCCACCTCAGTGGCTGTGCTTATCTCTCCCTTTATCCGTGGGCTGCTTACCAAACATACGAATGGTCACCTGGCTACATGACGACAGCACTGTGGAATGTGATTTTTGCATGAGGCAGGACAAAGAGTTTGGCTGTATGATGATGGGAGGGGGAGGAAGAGGAGATAGAGAGACTGGGTCACCCTTCATGATGATAATGTCACCTTCAAGTTTGATGACATTACCTATCTTAGACTTTAATTTTTACTGGCATGAAGATGTCATTTGCTTTTTTCACCTGACAGCGTCGCAAGTATTCACATATAGTGGGTGCGGTGATGTGACTGGATGACACGGGCATATTGTGTTATGAAGAGCCTAGCATTCAGTCCCTTGTATTGTATGGCTTCTTTTGTTGTTATGGATGACCACAGACAAGTTAGCACGCTACGGAGTTTGCTCACCCTTTTCATGTAACGTAAAACCCTGTATTGATCATGCAAAGACAACATCGCTGAGGACAGCTTTTCAAACAGTCCCAGTAACCAGACTTCTAACAGGTATTGTGTTACCTAAAGGGGGCAGCAAACCTGGCTGTGGATTGATGTTAGTTTTTTTGTTTACACAGCAAAGCATCTCTAGTCCTCATCCATAAGCACCTATTGTGCAAAATTTGATCTGATCCCTCCAGCAGATCATTCGACATAAACTGTTCTCACATGGTATTTGCTGTGGCATAGTTTATGTCTTTCTTGTTCTGAAGGGTTTAAAGGTCATGACACTGTTAACCAGCCTCTGTATGTGTGATGTGTGTGCACATGTAACACCTGTGTTGTCTCTGAGTGTGGAGTAGAAGACTGGAGATGCATTTTGTGTTGGCTCAGTGTCGTTGGATTTTAGTTCCACTAACAGCAGCCCTCTCTATGCTTCCCCCACCCCCCCACCCCCTCCCACAATCCTCACCCCGGCTCTCAACCCCTGCACCCCCTGCGGACAGCATATGCGAGAGGCTGCGGAGCGGAGGCAGCAGCTAGAGTTGGAGCATGAACAGGCCTTGGCTGTACTCAATGCAAAGCAGCAGGAGATTGACCTTCTTCAGAAGGTAAGGGAACTCAGGTTACTTAACACTCACAGCACTAAGGCCTTCTTGTTTGCCCAGCTTGTGCCTGTGTCATGGATCAAAGAGCTTTTTTTAGGGTCAGCGATACATACAGTCCAACAAATGAAAAAGTAAACTCAAATACTGTATTATAGAGAGCACAGCAAAGAATAGTGCTCTTTATTGGCTTTAGCACTCACCCCTAGTAGCGCACTTAACTGGCGCTACTAGAGCTCTCCCAGTGCATCCTCTTAACCCCATCCTTCAGCTGTCTATCACTCTCCAAACCCTGAGTGCTCAACATTTCAGGAGCTCTCCTCTTGTTTGTTACAAGCAAGCAAATCAAACATTCAAAACCCAGAGTAGTTATGACACTTTTTAGAGGCTTGCTTAAACAAAAATGCTAGCCCAGGCTATTTGATGGTCGGGCATCCTCCTCTGTGCACTGGAGCTGACTGTAATGTCAAAGCTAGCCCAGCAATGGCTGAGATTGCTGATAGTGTGAACGTGATAGGAATTGTCACCAATGCCTTCTCTGGAAACAGTGTGTGTACCCCAGTGTTGCTGTTGTTGCAGTGTTGCTCTGACTTCACAGTCAGCCTTTCACAGGCAGAGTTCTCAGCTTTTTTCTCTCATTAACAGAAGCTCATTACTGCCTTATCTTCCTTCAGACACTGGCTTCTCTCTGCATTCTCCTAAATTAATTGCCTGCAAAGTAGATTTATGAAATTGTAAAGTCCACAGATGCTCTAACATTCATGTGGAACACTTTTTTCTCAACAGATGTTTCTAGTTCCCATAAGAAAAATGGAGTGTGTTATGCTACGTTTCTGTACAGTTCAGTGCTTCTATTATACCCAAACGTTATTTCGCTTGAATGTGCTAGTCTTCTTTATTTTTTATGGATGGAGCAAAATTATGTTTGTTTGCACAAAGCTTTAGTCTAAGCCATTTTTCTTAGATAAAGCTTTAACAACCATTTAAACCTACACCCTGGCAACATGTTCATTGTTCAAATCACCATCTACAGTAGGTAACCATCATATAAAGAGAAATAACATTCAGGGTCAGACATGCATTGCAATATATTGTAGATACAAACAAATCTGGTTTCGGTCCGACTATGAGATATCTGCAGCACTTGCTCCTTCTTTCTTATATTTTCCACTTGCTACTATTATTATTATGCACCAAAATACCAAAGCAAATTCCTTATATGTGTTAACTCACTTGACAATAAAGCTGATTCAGATTGTGGGATTACAATGTCAGGTCAGTTTATGTAGTTAAGGCGTCTCAAACTCAATTTACTTGGGGGGCAGTGGCCAGGCTGTAATTTTCTAGGAGGTGAGGGGGTGCACTTGATCACCATGTCCTTTAGCTATACGGCTACATCCAACAGTCAGTTAGTTTAGCTTAGCATGCAAACTAAAAACATGAGGAAACAGCTACAACTTGCATTGTCCAAAGGTAACAAAATCCAGCTACCATCATGTCTAAAGCTCACTAATTACACATTATTTCTCATTTGTTTAATGCGAATAACTGCTCGCTGTTTTATGAGTCAGACTCTTTTTTTGGCTGGCAACAATAACTTCCTGTCTGGCAACTACTCAGAGCCAAGACAGACTGGCACCCCTCCCCCCATAAAAAGGACTAATTTGATTATGTACAGATTAAACAAATTATATACAGTATAATGTGTTAATTCGTGAGCTTTAGTGAGTTGGTGGGTGGATTGTGTTACTGTTGGACAGAGCCAGGCTAGCTAACTAGTTTCTCCCTGTTTCAACTCTTTATGCTAAGCTAAACAAACTGGTTTCTGGCTGTAGCTTCATATTTTACAGAAAGACATTAGAGTGTTATTGATCTTCTCACCTAACTTTTAAACAAGAAAGCAAATAAGGGTATTTTCCAAAAATAGCAATTTCAACTATTCCTTTATACAGTCCCCTCCAAAAGTATTGGAACAGCAGGGCAAATTCTTTTGCTTTTGTTGTTCACTGAAGACATTTGGGTTTAAGATCAAAAGATAAGTATGAGACAAGAGTTCAGAATTTCAGCTTTTATTTCCTGGTGTTCACATCTAGATGTGTTAAACAACTCAGGACATACCACCCTTTGTATTAGACCACGGCATTCTTAGGTGAGCAAAACTAATGAAACAAATAATCTTAAAGTAAATAACATTTAAAATGTGGTGGCATAACCTTTGCTTGCAATAACTGCCTCAAGCCTGCGACCTATCGACTTTACCAAACTGTTGCATTCTTCATTTGTGATGCTTTTTCAGGCTTTTACTGCAGCTTCTTTCAGTTCTTGTTTGTTTCGTGCTGTTTCTCCCTTCAGTCTCCTCTTAAGGAGGTGAAATACATGCTCTATTGGGTTAAGGCCAGGTGATTAACTTGGCCAGTCTAAAACCTTCCACTTTTTTCCCCTGATGAAATCCTTTGTTTTGTTGGCAGTGTGCTTTGGGTCATTGTCCTGCTGCGTGATAAACTTCCTCCTGACAAAATGTTTCTGTCCACTTCTGAATTCATTCTGCCGCTACCATCATCAGTTACATCATCAATAAATATTAATGAGAAGCAGCCATGCACGCCCAAATGCGTGCATGGCTGCTTAAACTTGGTCTCATCAGTCCATAAGATTAAACTTGGTCTCATCAGTCCATAAGATTGTGTTGCAGAACGTTTGCGGCTCATCTCTGTACTTCTTTGAGTGGTTTGCATCTTGTGGATATCTCTGCTCTGAGTCTTCTTCCAACAGTGTCACTGATGTTTTGGGGATTTTCTTCACAGCTCACCATATTTCTGTCATCAACTACTGTGGTTTTTCTTGGCCGACCTGTTGGACGTCTGTTGCTCAGTACGCCTGTAGTTTCTTTCTTTTTCAGGACATTCACAATTGTCCAATGGTTCTGGTCGATGTTCCTTTTTTTCTCAGCTTGACATTGGCTTGCTTTTCTCCCATAGAAAGCTCTCTGCTCTTCATGTTGGTTTATCCTCTTTAACAGGAAATACAGTCTTTATAGGTTTGAACCAAGGATGAAAACGAGGCCCCGTTTACACGATGGGAAAACGCAGATATGTCTCTGCGTTTTGCCCTCTCATTTACACGAAAACGCCGTTTTTATCACAGAAAACGATTATTTCTAAAAACTCCGGGCAA
>JAPMOB010243149.1:0-15149 GCA_029875015.1 Lepomis gibbosus | reverse complement strand
ACCACTGCAGCAACAACGGCAGAGGAAAACACAGCTGGAAGGTTTTCATACCGCTTATCTGTCTTTACATTCTGAGGAATTTTGAAACGTTTTAACCGTAGACTGTATGTGTGTGTGTCGCATTGAACATTACGTCGTGGCAGTTGAGTGTAGCGTCCCTATCTCTGGGTTTTATCTGCAATGGAAACTATGTGCTATGGAAGCATTTTTCGGCAAGGCAGCATACATCGTCAGAACACCGGCAACAGTTCAGCGTTCATTCCTGATGGTAAGATGTGGAACAATGATGGTGTGTGATTGTGGACTGGTAATAACTTATAGGCTAACATCTGCTAGGTTACGGTCGTAGTCTGAAGCGGCTTTGATTTACATCACACTACCTTGTTTCTTACGACCCGTCCTTCTCTGCTTCTCATTGGCTAGTGGTCCTTACCTGGGAACTGCGCATGTGCAAATCCTAACAAAGATTTTCTGCAAGTAAGATGCATCACTCTGTAGCTCAAGAGCGGAGCGTACAACACATAGGGTGAAAAGAGGAGCTGCAGCAATGTGCAGTATGAGGAAAATATAATGTTTTCTGAAAATTAAACCATGTAAACCTGTTCTGCTACAACCCCTAAATAGGATTTTGAACCTGAAAATTAGCATAATACCATCTCTTTAAGTTGTAGAATTTTTTTAGCTGGCATGATGCAGATTTTTCATGATTCTGCTAAATAAAAATGTTTTGGTGCGGGTGCCACACCCTGGAGATTCTGATATCTACCCCCCGTGTGACATTACTCATATCCATTTGCTATGGAGACGTGCAAAAAAAACTGCAAGAGAGCAGCATGACCCCTAACCACCTCCAAAACCATTGGCTACAGTACACCACAGATATGAGTGACTCAGATCTCTAACCATTGAATTTTTACGCATACACAGGAAACTTCCAAGTGTGTCATATACACCTCATGGACCACTTCCACTGTTATTTCATGGGAATGATAACTGTTTTTTGTTTTGTAAAGTGTGATACTTTTTAGTAGAATTTAGTGATAAAGACTTGTCACCCTTATTCCACCTTGTCTTTAATCTTTCTGTGCTCACTTTAAAGACCATCTACTGCAGTGACGAGCATCATTGTGAGTTCCCACCTCAAAGCCAAATAAGCTATGGTGCCATAAAGCATTGGCCATGCCATTCTCATGATGTAACACCAGATGCTCTGGGCCCGTAGTGGCAATGAACTATACACAAGTGTCCCTATTACAAGTCAGTGTACCATCAAAATGAAGTGAAATTTGAAGTTTGAGTGTTTCAGGATCTTGTTCATGAGTGATGGTAAAATGGAGCACGAGATGCACAGGTGGATTGATGAGGCGTCAGCAGTAAAGCGGGTTCTGTAGAAACCCATCTTCCCCCTTTACTGCTGTCATATGTACCCCAAGTGGTCGCAGCCACCATAAACAATTGTGACCCATCCACCATTGTGTGCCTGAGCAAGACACTTAACCGCTCGTTGCTCCTGAGGCATGCAACCTCTGATTTGTATAGCAATTGTAAGTCGCTTTGGATAAAAGCGTCAGCTAAATTAATAAATGTAAATGCATATATTTCATCAGGCCTGGGAACGCCTTGGGATCCACCAGTTGGAGCTGGAAAACTTTGATGGGGAGAGTGACATCTGGAATGCCTTTCTTAGCCTGGTGACACCACAATCGACACGGATAAGCAGAAGAAAATGGATGGATGGATGTTTTGTCCCAATAATATTTATGCATTGTTTATCAAAACCCTGCTTTATGCAAAATATGCCTTCATTGCATCAGAAACTTGCTGTATGTGTTAAATATGCTCATTAGTGTTTAACCTAAAGTGAAACTTAGTCAGTAGTAATGTCTTCTGTTCTTTGCTTGTAAGAATTTTTATTGTGTTCCCATGTCACCATGTCTTAAATAATTACATAAGTCTGCACTTTTCAGATAGAAAATACAAAGTTTTCTTACTATTAATTTGATTATGTGTAGCACAGTTTGATATTTTTTATAAGCTCTACCAGTATCAACATTCATGCTGTTACCATTAGTACACTTAGAATCCACAAGCAGACTCGAACCTGGGAAATGTAATACAGTAAATGAGTATTTATTGTAAACAAGGGAAAAGAGGAGGTGGGTGGTGATGTGGTTATCTTGCTGGAAAAGGCTGGTGAGTAATGGCGGATAGAGCAGGCAGACAGCATGAGTGAGGCGGGCGGGCATGCAGAGGAATGAAATCCTGAGGTACAAGTAAAACTGAGTTACTCATAGATGCAAACAACAATGAAGAATCATTAGAGTTCTGAGAAGGCCTGAAGGTACTAGAAGAAGCTGACCAAACGATCTGCAATGAGTGACTCAAAGGCCAGGGTTGATATAAGTTTAATCAGGAAGACTATCTTTATGCTTCATTCATTCACAACTCTCATACGCTCCTTTTCTTTAGTGTTTATCAGCTTATCATGCAGGCTATCTCTGGCCTTCTATTTTATAACAGAATATCTTGGGTAGTGAAGACACACGCCTAGAGCCTAGGGCTCTCTCCTCTTCTGGATCCCCAGCAAGCAAACAATAAATACTCATTTTGAGTTTCGATACAAAGCTGGGCAACAAAAATAATTGTTTTGCTCTAACAGACAAACTTAGTGGTTTTCTGACAACACTGGAGTCACCTCCCATAGTCCTGCCCATGCACTGCTGGCAAGATACCCAGCTGTCACTAAGGATGGACTGTTCCTCTTCCCCTGGTGAGATTGGTTTGAAACACCACCATAGATATTCCCACATGCACTGATTGCTACTATACAAGGATGTTTCTAACCTGTAACCTAAAGTTACCCCACTTTAATTATTCAGGCATTGAATTGAGTAACCTCAACTCTGACTGAGAGAAATCTATGAACAATGACACTTTGCATTGGAATTTGTTTTTATCTTTTTAAAGTCTCCAAGATAAGCACGCCAATACGCATATAGTCACTTTCACTGTTTCATTTTTGGAAATTTGTTTTATCCATCCATCCATCCATCCATCGTCAACCGCTTATCCTGCGTACAGGGTCGCGGAGGGGCTAGAGCCTATCCCAGCTGACAGTGGGTAAAGGCGGGGTACACCCTGGACAGGTCGCCAGTCCATCGCAGAAACAATTTGTTTTATAGGTGTAAAAATATAGTTTTAAATTAAATTAAGTTTTAATATTGTATAATTTGATTTTCAATAGTGTTAGTATTATTTTTAATGTCACATATCACTTTACTTTATTCCATGCTATCCATTTGCCACAATAATGTTGAAATTTCTCAGCAAATAATGGCTGATCTTATCTTATCTTATTGCTGACAGTCGGTGTATCTGATTGCTGGTAATTAGCATTTTGCTAGTTGCTACATTGTCTAAAAGAAAAAGAAAATGAAATCAATTGTCCTTATGTACTATATGTGTAGCTTTGGCAATATTGTTGCTATACATTCATGCCAATAAAGCTAATTTGAATTTGAAAATTTGAATTTGAAAATATTCAGTCTAGTGCCCTCAGCATGATAACACACTATACACTGGACAATTGTGCGATCTTGCGAATTTTATTGTCAACACAGAGGGGAGACCGGGGAAGGGGAAAACACAGGAGACAACCTGAAGTTACTGCCAAGACACATACGCTGCCCGTGACTGCAATATGTCTTTTATGGAGGAACCTCATGAATCCAATTTTACAGATATCAATAACTGTTCTCCCACATGTGGAAAATATTTAATGACCTTTTCCCCAAATCAAATAGTTGACTGTAAAAAGTCAAAATCAGAATAAGAGCACAAACCAGATGAGATCTGTATTTTCTGAGATCCTTACTAAGATGACTGTTTTTGTGATACACAACAGCAGCAGTACTGATGGTATCTGTTAACTTCAAGGAATAATACACAGATGGAAGCAGCACTTAATTGAAAATCTCATCTATAGACTAAGCAGCTGTGTTCTGAAAGCAAACAGCCAGTAATCGCAAACTGTGACTGTTTGGTTATTCAGTGAACATACTGTGTAAAATAAACTAAAGAGGCAAAGTGGGTCAAATTTGCTTATTCAGGGTTTATGAATGCATCCTGTGTCATTCCTTCTTCTTTCTACTTCAGCTTGATACTGTTTCTCTCTTTCTTTGTCTTTCTCAACACCCCACTTTTCCTCAAATGTTCCCAATCTCTCCATCTTCCCCCTCACCCCACGTAAACAAACAGAGAAATGATGTCATCACTTCAGCATTTGGTTTATCTCCTGCTGACAGACCATAATGCTGTGGGCTGTCGACCCCCGCAGGGAATCCAAGTTAGATGGGAGGAAGTTAGAAGTCACGGGGGGCATGGTGGTCTCTGTGTGTGTGTTACAGCCAACAGATCTCACAGACAGATGCGAATTGCTCTGTATCCTAACAGCACCATAAAGTATATTCTTTCCCAGCCGCCCTTCATGAGACCCATTGAACACATCTACAGCATCCAATAATGACCAAATGGATTTACAGCACTGCCTCTTAGAGCAGCTGTTTATACAACTTTGAAAAAAGTGTATAAATAATTGTTAATTGAATCAAACTGAAGTCATGTTTGACTTTTTGCGACGACTCCCAGTTTGTTTTCCACCTCCACAGTGGCTTTGGGCTCCTGTGTTCCTTTCAGTAACAGTTCCACCTCGTTATCAGTCCATCCAGAAATCTCTCTGGTGTGGTTCTTGGTGTGTAGTAGTACTTTCTTCTTTTGCTAAATCTTCTGCAACTGCACAGTAGACAATCTGCTTCCTGTTTACACCAGCACTCGCTTGCCCAGTGTATGTGAATGGCCACTATATGTGCGTTTTCAGTCTTGTTAAAACAAAAGGAGATCAACACTGATATACAGCTAAAACGCTGGTGTGCACATAGATGGTTTTTGTTTAAAAAAAAGAGTTTTAAAACAAAGACGTAGAAGTGTGAATGTAGCCTTAGTGGGTTACTTTGTAATTTGAAAACTGTACAGTTTGTCTTGCAATCGTCACAATGAAAAGCACTGTGGAGGAACGGCCAGTGAGTTTTGTTTTAAATTAGACTTGAATAAAAGAAGTTTCTGGGTCCTCTTGTTCACTTGCCATTAACAGAATGTGCCACTCTCACTCTGCTGTCAGCTATGACATATTGTTATTAACCTTATATAGTCTGCTTCTTGGCACCCTGGATGGCATGTCCAACAAGAGGAACACAGCTAATGGGAAATCATCAGGCTGCATAAAATAAATAATCAATACTAAATACGTTTTTCAAATCAATATTATGTAAGTTATAAATAATTGTGAAATTGTTGTTTTGAGTTTTTATGGTTTACCCTGCACTCTCCTCAATAATCTAAATGTCAGTTTTAAGGTGTTGCAATCTTTATCCTGCAGCTTGAGGGTGGAGCTAATGTTCACAGTGACTAACTGTTTTGTAAGTCAGCATGTCAGCATTTTGGTTTGCATTCTGACCTGGGAAACATTCTCATTGGAGCTGTATCATGAGTTTGCAGAAATCACAAACAGCCATTTATATCATTCACTTATTGTGGAAAAGATACATAATTACACAAAAAATAGGGTCAGATTATAATCTTCCTGATTTTAGTTCAGACCCAGAAACACTTTTCTAACTTGTGCACAGACTGAAAAGTAGTTAAAGCCCTCAGTGAAGCACCATCACTATATATGGCAGAAGTACTTGTTTTCATAAGTCTGGGCCCATGTTTAAGGTGTGGGCACTGGTCTGGAACACAAATCACCCTCTGGTTTATTTTTTTCTGTTGGTTCCCAGATTAGTTGTCCATTTCCACCAAATGCAAAATATCTATTAGATGAGAATGATGATGATGCTTTTCCTTGCTTTGGTTATTGTGGTAAATAGAGGAAAGAAGGGGTTTTGCTTGTAAACTTCGTGTCAGATTGAAAAATGTTACTATGTATTGGTGGTTGAATGAACAAAGTGCTCTTTGGGCTACTTAAGAAAGATGTATGAGCCCAGACAGTGACCTGTCTGACCCTGGTGTCCCCTCTCTGACCTGGATACATTGAACATCCTCATTTGCAAGTGTGAATGTGAAAGTTCATAATCAAAACAGTCATTATTGTAAGATACATGTAAGAAAAAAAAATAATAGAGGGGATTTCACAGTTGCCAGTATCAACTGTCTTATTGTGACTACATGCAGTTATAAAACTAATTTTAGTTACCACGGGACATTCGGGTTTGGGTTTCCATGGTTACTCCACAACACTGGTGAGGAATTCAATCATAAGAGGACTTAATGGAAGCATGGGGGAAGAGAAAAATGAAAGAATGAGTTGAAAGAATCAAAATGAAGAACCTCCACTTCCTTCATGCACAAATGCGTTTGGTTGAGTCACTATAATATCCTAAGCACAGAGTGCATGGAAAGTCCTGAGAGATGGGGAAATGATGACTTCCCTCAAACGCCTGACTCATACACAGTCATACTCTAATTAGAGGTATGTAACTATACAGATGGAGATGTTTGGGAAGAGTGATGTGTGTTTTTATGCTCTAGGAGCAGTAAAGTACCATGACTACAGTGTGTGCAGAACACTGCGATGTGGGGTCAGAGGCTGTGGAATATCTTCCTGTGTCACATCACATTGTTTCCATCACTCAGCCACCGGGGAAAACAGAGCTACAATTTGTAGATGGCACAACACAACTGGTTATGAGGAACAAAGGACTGAAACACATTTTTGAAAACAGATCTTGTTTTTGAGCTCTTCATTTTGGTGTGTGTTTCTTGTTTGTCATAAAATCACGTTGCAACTTTGCTATTTAACCATTATTAGTTGTTGTGATTTATGAAAGTAGCTGGAGAGAGATGAAACTAAATTAATTCAGAACTGAGAAAAAGGAATATTAGTTGGACACTGTTGGACACTGTTTATTAGAGAGGTACGCAATAACTTAATAACAAATATCGTTACTACTGGGATGAATCAGCCAGCACAGATTACCTCACCTGGCTCACTCTATACTCTTACTTTGCAAAGGATTTTTAAATAGAGGCATGCTAGTTTGACGGCTTGTAGTATCTTGCAGTAGCTATTAAAGACATCACAAAATGATTTCTTGGATTTCTTGTCTAGATGTACTCAGCTTTATTGTAAAGATCCTTTAACACACAGTATATCCCATTTAGACAACCAAGCACATTAGAAGACAAGATCATGCCCAAACCCAGAATGCTAAAATATCAAGTATGAAAACAACAAAAGTGGCCACTTTTAAAGGGTTGTTTCACCAAATTTCCACACCGGCAAGGATTCAGCAGTGAACCAAGCGAGCTGCAAACTATCTGCATGGATAAATACCACCCGTGATAAGTAGGAAAATATGTTTTTTGTAATATAGGTGATCTTTTTTAATGATGTTTAAGTTGCGGACTTGAGTTGACTTACCAGTGTCCCATAGTCTGCAATCATGGTATTGAATTTGTCTTTAAAACCTTATACATGGGGTACGTGTGTGAAAGGAGGATAGAATGAAAGTGCAGTTTTATTTTGTTTCTCTCTCTTTATGAATTTAAGTGTTACATCATAACCTGCATGAGTCAGTTTGGTCTGAGTGGAAACCAATGAATGGAAACAGACTGGGAAATACGTACACGTGGACATGCGTGGATGCACACACACATGCGCACTCACTCCCAGATGGCTCTATAGCACTGTACTAGACACTCCAGTGGCATTGGAAAGACATCAACTGGCTGGGGAAGAGAAAGAGAGAGAGAGAGAGAGAGAGAGAGAGTGTGTTCATGTTGGTAACGTTAGTCTGTGTGTGCACGCTTCTTGGTACATTTACTGCATCATGAATATATTATTTACTTTATGTTGGTGTTCATATGAACTTGTATTCACTTTTATAGAAAAAGAAACACTTTTGGTTGTGAAACTGTTAAGTATTCGCTTATTTTACTAGACATCTGGATATACCATAAACAGTAATGAAATCTGAAGAGAAAGGGAAAGTATGAACGAGTGAACAGAAGGAAATGCATGAACTGAGAGGGAAAAGGATGGAAGAAAATGGTGATAGAAGGAAGGATGGAAATGTTGAATATATTAAGTAATAATCATAAAAGTATCATAAAAGGTCCTCATGGTGCTTGAACAGGATTTAATAGTTTGAATTCCTGTTTTGGTCTTTGTTGAGGAAGAAAGTGACGTTTACGTGTGTGTGCAGCAAACAGAAGAGATCAAGAGAAGGCTTTGGTTCCTTTCATGTCTTTAGACGGGCTACATTATTAGAGGAGCCTCTGTTCCTTTACTACCTGTCCACTGAACCAGGAGAGATAAATCAGGTCAGTTCTTTTGATGCTGCGCAGTGACCTGCCCCCAAATATCTGCTCTGCTATCAGAACAGTAGAGTGACTGTTTTACTTAGGGCAGGCAGCCCACTCTCCTGAAACTCTTTATTAATCCTTCTGATAATAGATGGTGCAGAGAGACAGGAAAATGAGAAGGGACAAATGCCAGCTCAGGATCAAGTGCTAAGCATAATAGTTTTGAGCTACTCCGAGAGTTAAGAATTTTAAAATAAGGGGAAGCTATTTACATCCCAAACTGCTTGTTTGTCTAGAAAGTGAAACAGTAAAATTCATCTCAGCTTGTTGCTGAACTATGTTAGCTTGAATGCTAACGTCTAACACTGGGAACATGCTAGTGCTAGTCATGCTCAGTAGCTCCCAAACTCCAACAGAGGAAAGTTAAATGAAAATGAAGTAGTAGAAGTAGATCTAGGTGTGTCGAGTAGCCTGTAAGACTGCAGATAGCCCTTTGTCGATTTTCCTGCTCTTTCTTCCCTCAAAGGTCAGTACAGCCAGCACAGCTTGGTAATGGTCAACTGTGAAAATATGTGTGTCAAAGTTCACCAAAGTGCACCAAAGTTCAAAAATGTGCACTGATTCCCTTCTCCCCATTGAGGGAATCCGTTGGATTGACAAAATCCATTGAAATTAAATTATTTTGCTTTTATTATCATGGCTAAACCATGGTAGCTTTAAGCCAAAAAGTGCAATTCATCAGTTAACCATGTAGTTTTAACATATACAAGCTTTAGCAATTTCATGATGGCACAGGACTCACTTGTAAACGAAAACGTGCTTCAATGGGACTTTCCTGTTAAAATAAAGGTTAAATTTAAAAAAAAATGGGTGTAAATTAAAACTCAGGCCTGTGTTTCGTCTTCAGTATGTCTTTATTGTCGTAGTTTTGTACCTCCCAAAAGTCCTCTCTTAAGCAACGCAAACTGATTCCTTTTTTCTGTTGCGTCCAGTCATGTTGTCATCTACATATTTGCTGGTTAGACATGATTTTACATGATGCAGCATTTCCAACATATTTTGAAATGTGACCCCAAAATTAACAAATGCAATGCAATACAATGTACAAAAACAAATTGGTACCTTCTGTATCACATCTGTGATTGATACACTATGATAGATGAGATCAAGAAGGAAAATGTAGGAAAGAAACAGCCCGTGTCTCATATTAATACCCTCTCCAATTATAGCTTCTTTATGTGTATCTCATCTACCAACAAAAGATTGGAAACCACCAAAAAGAAAAAAATGTTATAGTTGTTGAATTGTGTCTACGGGAAAAACAGTGATTCACCCCGTTTTTTCACATTATAGAGACTCTGGAACCCTTTCCCCACCATAGATGGACATAATCTGCTACTCTGGTTGTGTGTGTAGGTGTGTGTGTGTGTGGACATGTCTACGTGCCTCAGGCGCTGCAACATTATCGCTTTGTTTTTTGAAACAACACATGTCCACAGTAAAAGACTTACTCAAAAACAAACTTCTCTCTTTGCCCACCAACTGTGGTTTATCCAAATAATTTCAGCAGTAAAAAAGAAAACCAGTGACACTGTGAACCTCCACGTTGGTCGCTGGTGTAGTCCAGAAATGTATGTCTATCTTTTTGTTTCACAAGTAACCCTTAAATACTTGGGGACTATCAAAACATTTTTATCTTCTAGTGTGTAATTGTATGGGCTTGAAATAGACTGTAAATACCCAACAGTGGCTGTACAAATAGTCCTGGTGAGATACTGGGAAATATTTCTTAAAACTGATGTTCAGATATCTTTGTAAAGTTTCCTACACATGTAATGATGTGTCTTTACAGATCGGTGCACTTATTGCTCACAGTGACTCTGTCCTCTCACATGACTCCAGAGAGATGTGGGAACCTCATGAGACTGTAAAACATGGGAGAAACAGGCCGCGACTATATGGAGCAATGCTAAAGACAGGAGGACTGAAGCGAATAGTAATAACAGCAAACTAGAAGAAGGCATGCTGTAATTTCGATTAATTATGTCATGCTTGCTGGTATTTTCAGGAAATAGTTTACTTTCTCTCGCACATCCCACTTCTATCAAGGCCAGCCTGAGGCCGTATTTGGGGAACTAGCGTAATTGTTTAGAAACCATGGTAATTAGGATTGGGACCTGATTTAGAAAAAAATGGCATTGCATATGTCCAGTTCCTATGTCAATGTTCCTATCCTAACTTAAGGAGTGTATTGCACAAGCATCACAACTTCTCAAAATTGTTTAATAATCTCTCCTAACTTTAGGATAACTATTTTGACCTAACTTATACTTTTCCAGCAGGTAGTGTTAGCTAACTTGTGTAATCCATATGACTGCTCTTTTAGTGCTTTTACACAACAAACAAAATGTCAACAGGTGGAACTTGTTCACTGAGAGGCTTAAAGGCCCATTTATACTCCTGCGTAGGGTCTATAAATGCATGGCTACGGCGTAGGTACGCACATAGCCAGGTGTCTCCGTCATTCTGCGATTACACCCCCAAACGCTAGTCGGCAGTAGTGCTGCAGCGTCCACAGTGTCGACTTTTGCCGGCCAAGCAGGCTAACTTCCGGTTTAGCCCTCCGCTAACGTAAATGGGGGTAAAATTGTAAACGTGCAGCTGGTGTAGCCTTTTCAAAGGTTACCGAGCGAATGGATCACATTCTGATAGCGAAATGAGTCATTTTGCTCAGGTTGCGACGATCAAATATATTGATTAACTGTGTTACAGCCGCGGTTTTGGCTGCTAGTAAAAGTTACTTCAAAGCGTGGGGTACTTCCGGTCAGCTCAAAGGCATTGCGAGGCTACCCATCCGACCAATCACAGTGCTTACAGTCCGCGTCGACTCGACGTGTAGTTACACTTTTGAGGAGCCCATCAGGCGACGGCGTAGCCTCTGAATAGCTCCGTAGCCTAAGCCGTCACCTACGCCGTCGATTCGACGCAGAAGTATAAATTACGCTTAAGGCAGACCCGAACAATGTGCCGGATACACCAAAGACTGTGTCCTCTATCTTAGCCCACTCTCTTTTTATTATCTCCTGAGGCTCCGTCCACACTATTATATTTAAAACAAATACAATCTTCGTCCACACCAGCGTTTTAGCTGAACTGAACTCTATAAAAACGCACATCCAGTGGCCGTTCATGTACACTGGGCATGCACATGCTGGTGTAAACAGGAAGGAGATGCTCTATTCTGAGGTTACAGAAGATTTGGCGAAAGAATAAAGTACTCCAGACAAAGAACCACACCAGATTTGTTATTTTCCATAGACCAATAACGTGCTGGGACTGTTACTGAGTGTAACACGGGAGTAAAAAATGGCTGTGGCAGCAGAAAACAGACGTCGTCACAAAGTAAATTAGGACGACAAGCAGAGTATAAGTGTAGGCTGTACGTGTTATTTGCACAGTACAAAATATTTAAATAAAAATATCAAGTTGATGTCAGTAGCATCCTGGTTCTACTTTGCATGACTTACGAGACCAAATCAGAAAGCCAAACATGAGCGTCTGCGTCATCGTTTCTGAAGTCCTCCGTTTTTTCCCATCTTCAATAAAAAGCTCACCAGGGTTTCAAAACGAAAAACGGAGTTGGCAGCATTTTCAAACTTCTTCGTTTTAGGTCTTCATTTTTGCTGTTTTAGTCTGGACAGGAGGTGCAAAAGTAGCAAAGGGTCTCCATTTTGAAACAAAAACATGGCAGTGTGGATGGGGCCTGAGTTATCGTTGTTGTAAATTTCCCAAGGACAACATTGGATTTCTCTACAGATGTTAAAAACACCTCTAACTCAACTGTCTTAAAGTTAAGTGCCCATCATTGTTTTTGATTCCATTTTTTTGTATATTTCAATTATGTTTCAGAAGGCTATCTTTCAATGAGAAAAGGGAACAGTCACAGAGTTGTTTATTAGGCTTTTTGTTGTGGCCAGCCTAAAGCACACCTGTGCAATGCCCATGCTTTCTGATCAGCATCTTGATATGCCACACCTGTGAGGTGCATGGATTATCTCTGCAAAGGAGAAGTGCTCACTAAGTCTGAGATCTTTCATCATGAGTTCAGCTCATGATGAAAAGGGGGCAAAAACAAAAGCATTTATAATTTTGATCAGTGTCGTTATAATGTACACTTTTAGTGTTTGATAATTAGATATATCCAGATTGTGTCTAGATCCAGCTGAGATGCACATCTGACATCTGATACTGTTTTAACGTTTAAAAAATGAACAGATAAAATCACTGCCAACCACAACACTACACACATTTATAATAATCCATGCAGGCACACAGGAGGATTACATTGACTTTGACACTGAGGCACCGGAAATGTGTCCTACCAAAGCATCTGTTACTCTCCCTTTTCTCCTTCTCCTCTGCTTTCTACTATAAATGTCCTTCCTCTTGCTTTTGTGGAGTTCTTTCACTCTTCTTCTTATTGTCTCTCTTGTGCTTCTTTCAGTCACTGTCCACACCCATTTCCCCTCATTGTCACCTCCTCTTCCTCTTCTTGTCTGTAATCAGTCATTTCTGTATCTGGATGACCCAAGATGAGAGCTGACATGTTTTTATTCATCCTTCAGCTGAAACCTCTAATCACTCTATCTGCAGTCACTATAAAAAACATGCTCTGTGTGTTTGTGTTTGTGTGTGTGTGTGTGTGAGTGTGTTCGTGTCCACTGTAACTCTGTGTGTCACACCCAGTTAATACATCACGATGACACCAGGATTGTATCTGGTCCTAATGGAGTTACAGAAAGGGTGTACATGTACATTTATGTGTGTGTGTCTCCTCCAAGAATCACTTCTGGAGTTGGCCTTTGGTCAATAGAGATAAACACTTAATTAGCCATCTACTGGGGTTGCTAGGCAGAAAACAGATTTCCCCTTTGAGACTTTCCTCACATCAAAGAGAAACAGATGCTGGAGTAATTTGTCACATTTTATCTACTTTCTCCTTTTCAACCTACTCGTCTCCTCCCCTTTGGGCTCTCTCTCGTTCTTTCTCCGGTTTCTTTCCGTGGCGTCATCCTCTTCCCAATAAACAAACAAAGACAAACCGTTTCCGCAACCCAGACATTATGTTAATTGAAACCTAATCTTAGAGTGATATCCCCTGAAGTCAGTCATGCACCAAAATCAACGAATACATTACAAAAAACAATTTACTTTTTAATTTCTTCACATATTTTGACATGCATTAAAAAACAGTACACATATTGTTGTGTTTATCTAAGGAGGGCTGCAGGGATAAACTGCAGGATATGACAAGAGGAGGCCATTCCTTCACATGAGACACAATACAACCAGAATAAAATGTTTTTAATCCATTATCTGGGATTCACATTCTACACTACTAGGTTTTTACCCAGGAGGAAAGATATGCACATAACAGTACAAGTGTAACGGCACCTAATGAGCATACAGTAATTGAGAGATCTAAAACCACGATGAAGCCCTCAGGAGAATCCAATTTACAAAAGAGAAATGAGATGATCACCAGGCAAGCAAGCAAAGAAGAGATGGATGAAAGAAAGGAAGGAGATGGAGATTTGCTGTACACTTGAACTAAGCAACTTTTCTGAGCGAGCAGAGAGCAAAAGAAAAGAAAAGAGCATGAGACTGAGCTTGGCTTTCTCCCCTTGTCACAGGGCAGGAAGTTTGCCAGACTGGCCTTCTATCCAAGTCTCTTTTCTCCTTCTCCTGCTCCTCCTTCTCCCCCATCATCCATCTTTCACATCTCTCGCCTCCTCTTTTTCTCTGTCTTTCTTTTTCAATTATCTATCTTATCCTCAGTTACTTCCTCGGCTCTCTTCTCTGATTTCATCTTACGCCGGCCCACATCTCTCCCTCCTCCTCCATATCAGTCTTTTAAACAAAGATATGGAGTCGGTTAAAGCTAGGCCTTCCAACTTTGCTTGTGTCCAAGAATGTTCAAGACACAGAGAGTGTACAGCATATAATGCTGAGATCACTTTTGAGCAGTGTCATATTTTCTTAAGAGATGCTAAAAAGGTTTTTGTTCATAACATTAAGAAGGTGTAAGAAGACATGAATAGAACTTGCCAACTTGACAGTATAGAACAGATTTGTAGTTACTGTGGCAGTAAAGGTTTGTACCTGATGATTTGAATTGTGCACCCTTGTATTCTTTAAACTTTGTATGTTAAGCTTCCAGTTACACATGTAAAACTAATCTCTCCTTAGTTTCAGTCCAACATGATGTCAGTGAGAATGTGAGAGCCTTTTGAGAGACCTAGAGCCAGTCATGGTTCGTTTGTGATGCTAAAGGCTTTATGAATCATAGCCAGAAACAACAAACCAAAGACTCCCTCGCTGTGTTGTCTTAAATACTCAGATCCCACTGTGGGTCATTAGAGGGAGGTTTCATATACGTAAGTCTTGTGTCAACTCTGATTGGAGTTCATACAGAGTGGAAAGAAGTCTTAAAATAGTCTTAAAATAATATGCTTTTTAAGAATTCCAGATATTCAAGAATAAAATTTTAGGTTTTGCAGGTTGAAAAAAGAAAATAAAGTTGGCCTTTAACCTAAAGGAAAACTTTTATCTGGAGCACTAAAATTAGCAGTCATGAGGTTTTCATGTGTTAGCATGTGTTCGCTCAGGTTTTTTTAGATGCTTTGGTTAAAAAAAATAAAAATCTGAAGTGCATAAGACCCCCTTAGAACTTCCTTTCCATTTGCATCTATTCATCACTTGTTCTCCCCATGAGCTTCTAGGTGTGG
>JAPMOB010243145.1:0-49336 GCA_029875015.1 Lepomis gibbosus | reverse complement strand
ATTAAGTGCCCCATCCAAGAAAACAGTATTTTGCTTCATACACAGTTTCTGTGAGGAACATTCACTTATTAGTTAAATATTATTACTTTTCACCTGGCTTTTTTGTTACCTTTTCCATGTTTTTAATAACAATAAAAAAAAATCAAAATATATTCAGGGCAAATAGTCAACATCCTTTTTGATGGGGGGCAGTAAGGGGTCTGGATAGTGGATAGGGGGGCGCTGGCCCAAAAAAGGTTGAGAACCACTGTTCTAAAGGCTCCTTTTGTTGAACTCTTTGCTGAGGCATGACGCAGCCTGCTTTTGTTTTCTGCCAAACAACTTTGAATTAAATAGGATTATGTGTGCTGTATTAAATCAACAAGCCACGATTGAGAGAAGAAAGGCAGTCTAATTATTTCAACTGTACTAATCCTCAGTTTTCTGGCTAATATTGTACTCTGTGTAAATCCCTCCATAGAAAACAGAGTGACAGGGTGTAGCATATTCTTTTTCTTTGTTACAACAGAAGTCTAAGACAGACAGTTTAAGTGAAGTCACTTGACTGCTTAGTCATAGGTCTGCACTTGAAGTGAATGTAGTACAGCATTAATTCAATAAGTGTATGAGACTGAATTAATTTTTAATGTGGTTCCACATGTCTTTAAGTTTCTACTCTTTGTAGAGAAAAACATTGTGTATCCTTGTTATGATTTCAGTATAACTGTGGTTGGATTTAAAGATAGTGGCAAGGGCTGAAATAATTAGTTAATTTACTATACAAAACATTTGCTGGCTTCAGCCTCCCAAATTTGAGGATTTTCTGCAGTTTTATTTCATTGTAAATTTACTATTCTTGGAATTTCCGACTGTTGGTGGGACAAAACAAACAACATGAAGACACACCTTAGGCCTCTTAATCTGCATTTTTAATTATTTTTATTTGACTTTCATGCATGAAACAATGAATAAATGGATACCAACATTATTAATAGTTGCAGCCCTAATAGTCACTATTAATATGTTAATTCAGCAATTTAGTATTGTAGTTCCTTAAAGGTTGGGGACAGAAAGTATGATCAAAATTGGTGTAGCAGAGGATATTCTGACATCACCTGCGTCTTCAAATACTCAAATCCTTCCGTCCTTGTAAACAATCTTTAAAATTCTACACCCCAAGTATGTAACACAACTTTTCTGTTATAAGCCAAAGCTGGTAACATTATACAGCTGTTTTTGCAGGCCGAGCAGTGCTTCTCATGATGAATAAACTGATTTTGATAAGCTAAATTGCCGGAGTTTCCCCATCTGTATTGAAACGTTTATTTTTGGCCTCAACATTTCAAACCCCAATATTATTAAATCCTGTATCCTACATTTATCTGTTCAGTGCTGTTAGCCAAAAACATGTGCTCGTTTCTGACAGCAGTAAGTTTTTGTATAGAAGCATGTTTGGTCACTGAGGAGTTTTAAGGCTTTTTCCCTGTCAGCCCTGCTCTCATAGAGGTCGATGTGCCAGCCAGGGAGCTGCAGGGTGGATGGCAGAAGGCACAGTCGAGACCTTTGAAGTCTGCCGAGGAGGCTCAATGTCGACTTTACCCTTGACACTCATCACCCGTGTTGTTCTCTCTCTGTCTCCCTCCTGCAGAATGTAAAGTATGGAGAAATCCGCTGAATTTATTTCGTGGAGCTGAATATAATCGGTGAGTGACAGAAGCTAAGCTTACCTGCATGTGAGAACCATGAGCTGGTTTAAGGCTACAGTTGGCCTCCAGGAACACTGAAGCTCTGACCCCCACTGTCTTTCTTTTTCCTTTCCCTTTTTTATGTGTATGACTTATCTATTCTTTGCTTTCTTAGTCAGTCATGTCAACCCTGCTGCCTTTGTTTTGTCTTCCTTAAATGTATTTGATATACTGTTTTGTTTCCTTCACCTTTTTTCCCCTCACATTCTGTCATCTGTTTGGAGTTTTCTCCTGATTAATTTTCTCTCCTCTCCTTTATTTTCTGACTCTCTTATATTTCATTACTCATTAAGTCCTTCCTCTTTTTGCCTTTGTGCTTTCTGTCATCTATTTTTGTTCTTTTCTGTCTTTTTCTTTTTTCCCTTTTGATTTCTTTTCATCTGTTTCTGTTCTCTGCCACGCCTCCTTTATTCTTTCCCTGACGTGGCTGCCTCTCGTTCCTCCTATTGAGTCATCCTCCTTTTTTCCATGTTTCATGTTGTAATTATCCTGTCATTTTCTCTACCTATCAACCCGCATGCTGAGCTCCGGCTCTTAATGTTGGCCAACTCAGTCAAGTACAGTTCCCATTATATCAGCAAAGCCAATGACTCATAAACAGTCTGAACAACATCGAACAACTGAGCAAGTAAATCAGCTCAGTTCTTTTATTCTCTCTTTCTTCTTTCCTTTTTCCTTCCTGTTGTGCCGTTCATTGGAATTCTTTAACTTTTCATGTCATTGTGTGTGTTTGAACACTTGCTGATTATGAATGTGTCTCTGTGCTGGTGTTCAGGTATACGTGGGTAACAGGTCGAGAGCCGCTGACATACTACGACATGAACCTGTCGGCACAAGACCATCAGACCTTCTTTACCTGCGACTCAGACCACCTCCGGCCTGCTGACGCCAGTAAGCCAACGCACCCTCATACATGTACAGTACACATGCGTTTTGGTGTGTGTGCACAGGTGGCCTTGTGACTCTTCTGACATCTTTTAAATATGTTTCTTTGTGTGTTTGTTGTTTGTTTGGTGGCAGTTATGCAGAAGGCATGGAGAGAGAGAAACCCACAGGCTCGCATCTCTGCAGCACATGAAGCTCTGGAGCTCGAAGAGTGAGTGCGCCTCCTGTTTAGTCTTTTGTCTCTGTCTCAAAGTGCAACTGTTTAGACAAGCAGTTAGGAGTGTTTATCGTCATTTAAAATAGTGAAAGTGTGAATATAAGACTGTTCAATTAAAATAAAAATGTCTCAAATTATCTGTGCTAATAACAGCGATTATTAATCATAATGGTGATATCCAGTAACATGATGAGGTAGTCCTTGGATCACAAGACAAATTCAATTGAAAATTTTGTTATAATTATAAATGCCCTGTCAATACACCAAACATTTTCCAGGTAAAACCTTTATCCAGAAAACACTGATTGACCTCAAGTTTAGGGACGCATCAAAAGTAGTTTTTTTGCCCTTTCAATCCAGATTCTCTTAACTAGTTATCCTAAACCATCCTAAATCATGTTTAGGTCAGAAGTCCTCTGCTTTAACCATAAAGCTGCTGTTTTGATTGTGACAAGCAATGTCTTCTTCTGACTGCTCGTCACAGTTTATGGCTTTTAGTAAAGAGTGATCTTCTCCTTCTCAGATTCTTTGATTTGAAGAATTTTCAACTGTCTGAAGAGGTAAAAGTAGCCACTATTTTACAAGAAATAATAAAGTCATATTAAAACAAAAACATAATGTGGTATCAATTGAAAGATTGGAAACTGCAGGTTTTGTTGGTGGAAGGGACGATGCAACTAATCATGGACTCACCCTCTGGGTGCCTGCATCATTCATAGAGGATGACAGCTTTACTTGTTTTCATGGCAGTGTAGGTTTATTTTTAGTATTGTGTGTGACTACAAAGGCAGTGCAGAGTAATTGTGGCAGCGCTGTATGTTGCTCTCGGCTCGTATCAAGGCCGTGACAGCAGAGGAAAACTTCTTTGATCATTGCTTACAAAAACATGAGGCGTAAAAGCAGTTAGCACAGAGAGGCCATGCTGTGCAGACAAGGCACAAACAAGGCATCCTGTATATTGTGTTGGATTGAAAGGATATATGGATAAGTTAGTTTGTAACTTCCTGGTTAACAGATCTGTCTCCTCTCCTCTCCTCTCCTCCTGTAGCTGTGCGACAGCATACATCCTGCTGGCGGAGGAGGAAGCCACAACCATCATGGAGGCTGAACGTCTGTTTAAACAGGCGCTAAAAGCTGGAGAGGGCTGCTATCGGCGCAGCCAACAGCTCCAACATCACGGTACACAGTATGAAGCCCAGCACAGTGAGTAAACTCCACTCAGTATTGATACTGCTATTAATCAGAATAATATTTTCCTTCTGCTTCAACACATGTCTTTAGCCAATGAGAATTATTTTATACGTCAGATTGCAGCAGAAGAGCTGTTCAGTCTTTTATCTTGTGTAATATCAGCGATATTAAGGTGGTAACCATCATGCTTCAGTATCATTATACAGTCTACAATAAAAGTGATCTCTACCTGTTACATCATGTGCTTGTATATTTCCACCAGGAAGAGACACCAACGTATTGGTGTACATAAAAAGAAGACTGGCCATGTGTTCCAGAAAGCTTGGCCGAACACGAGAAGCTGTTAAAATGATGAGAGATGTAAGTACAAAGCCTGCCAGCACAACACACACACACACACACACACACACACACACACACACACACAGACTGGACTGAGAGAAACTTGTTTCATAATGTCTGAAATGTTTAAAAGGCTTCACTTTAATCACCAGGCTCAGAATAATTTGCACAAAGCCACATGAAAAATTTCATTATCAACATTCACTCCTATTTCAAGGTTTAAATTTGACAATATAAAAGTGTAATGATGACCTAAAGCTCTTGTCTGCTGACTGTGCATGTGTCGCCCCCTGTCCGGTATTACATGTAACAACAGTTGTGTGTTTTCCAGTTAATGAAGGAGTTCCCTCTCCTCAGTATGTTCAACATCCACGAGAACTTGCTGGAGTCACTACTAGAGCTCCAGAACTACGCCGACGTCCAGGCCGTTCTGGCCAAGTACGACGGTGAGAGAGAGACACGGTTTTATGTTTTTATTTACATTTATGTTAAAACCACAGAACATTAATTTTGAAATTGAAGTCATGATACACAATCACATCCAAGGTTAGTGGTAGTACTGCCTCCTTTGGCCAGTTATTGCAGTGACATAACAGTACTTTGTAATTATTTAAATAGTAATTAAATTTTATTACAGTTTAAATTGATCCTGGTGCCAGAAGTTAATGTCCTTTTTCAGCAATTCTGTTTTTTAGACCACCAAAATCTGTATAAAGTCCATGACATTTAACTTAAATTTGCTTTTGAACTTAATCTTTGATATTGTAGTGAAAATAAAGATGCTAACAATTCAGCTAAACTGATAATATTCAATTCAGTATTTTATTTTTTATTAATATTTGTTCAGGGACTATAAATCCAGGTCCTCAAAGGCATAAATTACATTAAATGTCCTGTACTATCTTTGTGTTACTTAAAACATCATTCATGCATCTTGTTTTTCAAGCCTAAATGCCAAACATTTAGTTTCAGCTTCTTATTGAGGACTGCTTGTGTGACGTTAAATCATAGCTTATCTTTGGGCTATCTCTGTCTCTAGCTGTCAGCCATATCATTGGAGTCATGTTTACATGTTACATCAGTAAAAAAAGGTCACACTTAACTAATAGATTTGATAACAAAACCCCCTCAAAGCTATGAAACCCAAACTCATTACCTTCATTCACAAACGCCTCCTCTGGGCAGCTGGAGTGCTCTTAAATGCAGCCCCTCCATCCTCTAGCTATGACCTGTAATTCCAAACTTGTCCTATGTTCACTAACCACCCCCTCCCCTCTGTCCTGTCTGCTTTTTGTCTCCTCCACAGATATTAGCTTACCCAAATCTGCAACAATATGCTACACAGCAGCCTTGCTCAAAGCCAGGGCGGTATCGGACAAGTGAGTATCGCTTTTCATCGGCTACAATGCTCACACCTGCTCTGCTATTAAAGAGTTTAAAATGGAGCTGAAAATAGCCCGAGGACCCATCAGTGTGAATAGGGCTGAGCGGTGGTGTAGTAACAGTAGGTTAGCAGTAATTTTGCTGTTCAGTACAGAGCTGCCTTGAGGGTTTATCAGTGTTATTGTGAGAAGTAAGTGTTTCTGTCTCGCCAGAAAGCTCTACTCACTCAGAGGTACAGGGTTATTTATGACTGTAAGGCATATTTAGCAGCCAAACTGGTGGCGCGCAGATAAAACTAGTTTTCTTTTAGGCTTGTAGCCATTTATACATACATAAAATTGGTCTTTTAGCCCATCTATATATATCTTTTCAGTCCATTGTTAGATCCATTAACTATTTTTATTGAGATTTTTCAAATAATAACAAAAATTATACATTAATAAAATGGTCAGTCCTGGTAGCAAATACTATATACCATAAAATGAATATGCAAGTAGATAAAACATAGTAATTAAAGGGATAGTTCGTTTTTTTAAGGTGGGGCTACATGAGGTACTAATCCATAGTCAGTGTATTACCTGCAGTTGATGGCAGTCAGCACGTCTCCAGTTTGGAGAAGCAGACCAGCACGGATGCTAAGCAGTGTTCTGCTGTGGACAGGGTCAGCAGCAAAACATATTTTAGCGACCTAAAAGAAGGCCCTCTGAATAAAGTTTTTTAAAAATATTTTTAGTGCTTTACCTTTGCTGTCAGACAGCTTTGGAACCTTTGGAGCTACATTTTCCCAACCGTAGAACTTCAGAGTGCAACCGAAATATTCCTTCACATAAGTGCGACTTGATTTTTATGCCGCTCCCTTTTAAAACAGAAGTGAATATACAGATATTGTATTAACTATAATAATGTAAAGTAATCTTGAAGATCATACGGGCTATTGCGCTTCATAATCTTATTCCATTTGCCTCGACCCCACCGCTGTCTTTGGCTTTATTGACCAACATTTTGTTTCAGAAACTCCATGAAGCTTCCCCCAGATATTTTTTAAAAACTGCCATCTTTCCTTTATAATGTATGTTGTTCTTCCATAGCAACACATGTTAAAAAATCCTTAATATATTGATTCAGTATTGTTCACAATGAAGAGACACATGCATGGTCACTTTTATTTATGATTAAAATCACTAGCCAGGATGCACAACTCCTACCAAAAATCATGTTACATTCCCATAAGCAGTGAAGTTCCTATACCATTGTTACTAAATCTATAATCTTGCATGACAAATACACCCTGAAACAGAAAAAAAGCATCTACTGGTGATGTACTGGAGTATTGTCTTGCTTTGGCCCTCACATGTATGTTAATCCAAGTCTACTCAAAACCCCCAGTTCATCTTTTCTTGAGAAAGCAAACACTCTCTTTACATGTTGGGGATTTATGTGATCTTCTTACACAGAGCAGATAGTTAGTGACAAGTGAGTTGCCTCGGTCATGATGTCGGTGTGCTCGGCACAGTGGGAGTCCTTTTTTAAAATCACTTTGATCATATAGTGATGTGCCATCCCAAGCCAGATTACTGACAGAAGTGGGTCTGTGTGTGTGTGGGCGTGTAGATTCTCTCCAGAGGCAGCATCCAGGCGAGGGCTGAGCACAGCAGAGATGAATGCAGTAGAAGCCATCCACAGAGCGGTGGAGTTCAACCCTCACGTACCCAAAGTGAGACTCTTTACACACACACTTCACACCTGCTAGTGGTCACATGCTCACTATGTATACACAGCTACTGGCCAGGGAAGGTGTAGAACTGTTTGCATGAAACATGGCCGACTGTGATTGAGTTTTCCTATTGACATGAATCTGTTTCTGTCACCAGAGAATAATCATTTATATAAAAAATGAGTTTCTTTAATAAACCCATGACATAATAAATCATTTTTGATAAATATAACTTTGGTTATCAACCAAGATACAGTGTGAACACGCTGTTTGTAAATGATCTTTTATTGTAAAAATTGGGCAAGTTGAGTCATTTATTTGGTTTATTTTAAAAGGAGAAGTTCATGGTTGCAGCACCAACATACATGCACAATCAAAAGAGCATCCAGGATAACACAAAAAAGTCACAGGACTTATTTCCATTGTGCTACTTTATTATATTTGGATGTCGTAGAAGTGTGTGTGCCTATACTTGTGTGTGGAGCAGCCACTAAAATGCCACCTATTCATTTGTGTCCGTCTGAATTTGGTAAATGAAATGTAGCTGTCAGTTAATCCTGCTCATCTTGTTCTCTCTATCCTGTTCATCATCTGTCTTTGTTCCCTTTATTCTTCTCCTCAGTATCTGCTGGAGATGAAGAGTCTGATTCTTCCTCCAGAACACATTCTGAAGAGAGGAGACAGCGAGGCCATCGCCTACGCCTTCTTCCACCTGCAGCACTGGAAAAGGGTAGAGGGGGCGCTCAACCTGCTGCACTGCACCTGGGAGGGCAGTGAGTACACACACACACTCCATAGGTCGTTGGATATCTCATGACGGGATTCATTCCAGAATAAACATACATAACATTAATTGACTCTTGACATCATGTGATAATTAAAAAAGTCATCAGCTGCAACCCTTTGTTTGTGTGTTTGTAGCGTTCAGAATGATCCCATATCCTCTGGAGAAGGGTCACCTCTTCTATCCCTACCCCATCTGCACAGAGACTGCAGACAGAGAGCTGCTACCCAGTAAGAGACGCCCTAACACACATTTTAAACAAGCACACCATGGGCCGGATTTACTAACACCCCGAATAAAGAGCACTAAATTGTATGTGCATTCTAAAATGTTACCTGTTATGGGTGATCAACTAAGAATTATTGCGTAGATGACAACAGGAGCAAACATAATAGAGGTGGCAGTATTTAAATTAGTTTTGCGTGTTTTAATGGTTTCCGCCATGGAGAGTCGGGAGGGAAAGCAGCCACTGCGTAAAAACCTTAGTTTGTTTTATTCAGTGCGTCCCGAGTATGTGGAAATTGTATGTACCTGTCCATCCTGTCTATGATTACACTAAGTACAGCACACGTGAAACAACTGCTTTGGAAACCCCAGCAGAAACAGCTACAGTATGCTGGAATGACCCAGACGCGAGCATCCCGCCAGAGGGAATAATCACCGGCCGTCCGCACCGTGCCCGGTTGCTCCGTGATCTCCTGTCCCTGTCTGCCCCAACGCCACATTCCCTCTCCGAGACCTACTGTCGCTATTACGACCGGTGCGCTGTGAACAGTTGGTGATGGTTGTTAATGGTAATGCAACAGAATTGTCAAAACTAAAGGAAAATACAAAAAAACAATTCAATTCTTCTAGTTCATCAAATAAATAAAATAAATAACTGTATTTCTATATATTGGATATACAGTGATATTATCTAATATTGTTAATTTCTCTACGTCTTCTGTCATTAAGCCTGTGTCTCCTTGTCGCAACAATAACAGGAGCAATCTCTGCGCAACACTTCCTTTCAAATGTATTAAACACAGATGCTGTTGTACTCACATGAAATTACTTTTAGGCTTGTTAGATCACATTGCATGTAGTAAATAAATGCATGCTACCCATTACTTTGTACAATAAAATAGAAACGTCCCAAATTTCATATTCATTAATGCAAAAGTAGTAAATGAACAACAGGCGCTGTCTTGCACTTTTGAAAGATGTCATTCTGTGTGCACACCGTTAGTAGATCAGCTTACGTGTTAATTTGCTGGTGATATCAAGTTTGCACATGTTTTTATGCACACAAACCTTTAGTAAATCTGGCCCCATGTGTTTTTATACAGTACAAAAATATGGTCATTTAAAAAAGTAAAGATGCTTTTATATACGATGTAGTTTCATGACTCTTTGGCTAAAGGTTAGGTTTAACAGTTGGGAATGCTGACTGTGTTTCAGTCTTAATAAATAAATGTCTATTAGAATGTATTTTCTGATTATATAATTGTAAAGATAAATTAAAAACAGCAGTAATAATACTGTTACTAGTAGTCGCAGCTACTTCAAGACAAAAAGACAAGCTGTGCTACGCTGTTGAAGTTGGGTTTTAGAATGATGCTAATTTTAACGCCTGTCTCAAAAACTGAGTGGTTCAATTTGTCATTAATAATTGTGATGATAAGACAAATTCCTCCGCTGAGCGTGTGTGTGTGTGTGCGTGTCGTCCTGCTGTCTGCTCAGCAGCTCGTCTGTCTTCACACACAAACCTTCACTTGATTAAGTTGGCTTCCAGCCACCAGTAGCAACACGCTGTGTGTGTGATTGGTTGAATGTATGTATACAAACTGTATTTACATTACATCACTGCTGTTCACCAAAACCCTAAAATATGTGAAAATTACATTATTTTTTCTCAGACACCTTCAAGTTCCTGAAAAGAAAATATGAGGTTCTAATGATTTATGACAGACTTATTAAAGCCACATGAAAGAATATACGTTGCAAAACACCAGTGGGTGTTCACAAGAGCAGTGCAGTTCACATCTGTTTGGATGTGTAGACTGTATAGAGCTGTATGTTAGCAGTAACCTGATCAGACATGTCTGTACGGCAGCCTGCTGTTTGCATACGACCACGCTGCCGCCTTTAAACAGCTGAGGAAGAGTTTGGCTGTCAGTTAATTTACATCTAAACACACTGAAGTTTAAATTGCTCATTCCTCATAATTTTTATTTTCATGGCATAAACTGTTTATTTTTATATTTTATTTTTTTCAGCCATACCCAAATGTTGCATCTTGCGGCTTAGTTTAATTCCACAAAGGTAACCCACACATCATCTGGATGTACCTTTCTCTTCTCAACATCAATGTGATCGGTCAATTAGCGTAATGAAGGGGTCAGAGATCCGTCCACTTTAAGTTTAGGAAATGTATTTGTATCCAGATTTTCAATGTTGAAACGTTTCCCTGCAAAACATTCTGGACAATAAAGTTTACTGTTTCATTTTCATATGTATATGTGATGCAAATGTTTTACTGTAAAGTAACATTGTGTTTGTGTGTGTGTGTGTCCCACGTGGAAGCAGTGTTTCACGAGGTGTCAGTCTACCCTAAGAAGGAGCTGCCCTTCTTCATCCTGTTCACAGCCGGTCTCTGCTCCTTTACCGCCATGCTGGCTCTGCTCACACACCAGTTCCCAGAGCTCATGGGAGTGTTTGCTAAAGCTGTGAGTACACACACACAGATACACACACTCACAGATTTACCTGTTTTCCCTTGTTTGTAAAGTTTTAGGCAAATAGAAAGTACTTTGATTTTTGCTGCAGGACATCACAGAAATAATCAATCAAATCAAAATGTAGCCGTGGATGGTCTCCAGAGAACTAAGCCGACCTTTTCTCTCGCACAAAACCTTAACATAAGACTTTGACGACAAGCTATCTTAAAAGTTAATAGCTCAATTTCAATAAAATCAACTAGATGGAATAAGATAAGATGGAGCTCTTTCTCCATGTGCCACCCTCAGGTCAAAATCTTTTGCCTAATATCACAACCTAACAGGCAGATTCACTGGTTTTAAGAGTGTCAGCTAAATCGACCACCAGACAAGTATAGCTGATATGGTTCAGGTTGGTCAGCAGCTTGGCTCCTCCTTTTAGAATGTCTTTTAGACCATTTTCCACAAGCCCCCTGTAAACCGTGCTGCGCTCCATACCAAGTGACAGGCGTGCTAGAGAGGGATGTTTATTAAAGTTTAGAGGCTGTCAGATCATTCATTTCTACCTCTTCCAGTGGCCAGTGGAGGGCGCTGTCTCCCGCGCCCCTCCCTGCAGCCTGTAGCGCCGTGCTGCTCACCTGGAATGCAGGTGAGCTCATCTTCTGCCCCCCTGATGTGACACTATCAGCAGATACCATCTACTGCTGAGAGGTGGGGCGCTGCAGAGACACAGGCCTCCTGCTTTCTGAGTGGGACTATGTCCATACTGTAGAATCAATTTTCAAACTAATCTGATGTTAATATGTAAAACAACATTTTTTAGGTTTCTTTTAAAGCGTTAAATGCAAAGATGCATTTACAATGTGTGGCTGTTGTTTAGGCCGTCATCTACTAACTCAAGTGATCACAGGACAGAATACTTCAGATCCTGGGTGGCGTAATACATCAGTTTCCTAAAGGGAAATGCTCCAAGTAAGATTTTAAAAAGGCAGCAGTGTGCATCCTTGGCACGACGACACAAGTGATAAGATGTATTTTGGCTGATCTGACTTCTTCTTAGGACAGTGGAGTGTACTGTACAGAGTTGGATTGACATCTCACACACTTTGCTGCACGTGCTAGACAAATGAAACCTTTATTTTAATTATGGCCACATAGCTATCATAGTGATCTTATGTAATTCCCAGTATAGCTCTGAACAACTTTAACCTGACTACATGTCCAGTCAGGCAGATGAAGTGAACACACCTGTGTGAAGTAATGACGTGGTGTTTGCGTGTTAAATATTATTATGTTTCTGTGATTACACTTAACAACAAATAGCAGAATGCATTAGTATAATCACTACATGTGGTTTAAATTGGCTCCGACTTATTAAATTGCAACCTAATCAATATTTTGATTTGAATTATTTCATTTACATCTTTTATTGGCTGTTTTCAAATTTAGGGATGCACCCAATGTTATCTCTTCTGACACCAATTCCAGTACCTCCGCTCAGGGTCTCTTCCAGTACTGATTTAAATCAAATTTAAAATCATTTTTACCTATAGCACGAAACTAGCTGGGATGAATTCAAACGGCTTCGCAAGGGTTTGCTGTGGCACTAAAAGTGAGTTGTGACTGAGTGCACACACTGAATTTTAAATAAACTGTCAAATTGCATACTTCATAACATTCATGCATGTTACGGTATGAGATAGATGTATGCGACGTTGACATTTTGGCCTGAGGGCGGCACAAGCAGAAAGGTCGCTAAACATATTCCGTGCAGGAGATTGAAGGGAAATGTGGCTCTTCAGGTGCTGGCATCAAGGCCGATACCCTGATCCACTCAATAAGGTCAGCGGCGACACCGTTCCGAGTGTTGCATCCCTACTTTTTGGATTACAGGAGGCCGCCCATGCAGTTCAAACACATGGAACACACGCCTTTACTTTGAAGTGCTCTTTGAAGCCGGAGTAGAGATGTGCGATACGATGTGCGAGGCAGACGTTGGCAGCGCTGTCGCAGCTTTTCAAACGCACAAACCTCCGATACATGCAGGTGGAGAGGGGGGCGGCACAGATGAATACTCTTCTCCCCCTCTGTACCCCCCCAACAACCCCTGTCATAGCCTTTATCTGCCATCTGACAAAGTGGGAACCTCTATGACCCGCTGTTGCTCTGGTGGAGCCCCTATTGCCCCCCGACTCCCCCTCACCTCCTCTACACTGGTTGCCAAAACACCTACCTGAGGACGAGGCCTGACAGAGAGCTATTCTGTACTCACAGGCACAAAGTGGAAAAGAGTTTTAAGGGAAGGAATGTTTGAATTTTAAAACCAAAATGTATTTGGCCAGTTAAAAAAAAGAAGACGTAGGACAGACACATTGTTCAGTGAAACATTTTCATTTCAGCAGTAGATGTGTTTTTTGTTTCAGGTGTAGTTTTAACCTATGATAATGACACCATCCTGTGTAATCCTGTTCAGAGCCACTAGAGCCACTAAAAACAATTGATTTTTGACAAAACAATCCAAACTCAAGGCCCGTACGCTGGCCTTTTCCACGGCTTTCAATGTCTTCATCAGCAGAGATGGGGTTTGATGTTTACATATATGCTCAGTTGCTTTCAACATTTCACCCACAGCTCCAAAGTGAAGTGTGAAAGTTCATTCTCAACGCTGGAAATAGTGGTTTGACAAAACTCTTGTTAAGTCTCCTCTCATGGTCCATTTACTGACTGTGTGGTTTAAAAAGTTAGTAAATGGACCACAAGCTGGAATTATGTGAAACTACTTGTTCCAAAGTCAAGTCTGAACTCTGATGCTTACAATTTAAGCATTTATGAAGGATTTGTTATTTTAACATTGTAAATTGAATATTGTAGCGCTTTGGACTTGGTCAAGTCTGCAACTACTTTTTATTAAAAAAAACAAAATTACTTAATCTTATTTTAAAATGATGCAACCTTTGACAGATGCTGAGATCAGCTAATTCATGGAAGAGTCACGTATTGTGTTTGGTAACCAGCGTGGCACAGAGTAAAGTCAGCTGGTGTAAGTGATAATTCAGCCTGAGGAGAAAGTGAAGTCGTGGCTCATGAAGAGGCCGTGTGCTCTGTGTTAATGACCTCCTGCTGATGTGTGGCTGTTACTGTCTGTCTCCCTGTAGTTCCTCAGCACGCTGTTTGCTCCTCTGAACTTCATCATGGAGAAGGTGGAGAGCATCCTGCCGTCCAGCCTCTGGCACCAGCTCACACGTATCTGACCCAAACCGCCCGGACAGGACCAGAATCAGACCCAGGAACAGGAGCAGACCTCCATCCAGACAGAACCAGCTGAACTGAAACCCAGAATGCTGCATTGGACTGGACTGACACACCTTTGTGCCAAGATTACCGAGTTCAAACCAAACTGAGGACGACGGGAGGAGGCATGAAACAAAAAGGCAAATCAATGGAATCCAGAATTGGTTTTGACTTTATTTGATATGTTTGCATTTTTGGGGGTTTTCAATCATTTGAAGCTGTTCTTTTGTTGTACAAAAAGAGGTGATTAATTGCCATCATTAAAAAAAGTGAGAAGACAAAAAAATACAATAAAGGACTTTTTGTGTATTGCTGCAAGCCAGCTTCTTCCCGCCACTTTGATTCACACGGTGTTTAATCACCTCACCCAGATCGAAGCCTGAATACAACCGACCGTCATCTGGAGCTGCTGGTCATTTCAAGTGCTAGTTGGCTGTTGAAACCGCAAAACACAACCTGGTAGGTTTTCACTATTTATTTGTGGAATCCTTTGCTTATCTTCGGATGTGTGTTTGGTTTTTTTTATCCAGAACCTTGACATCTCACTCCACAAACAGAAGAAGAGTTTTACCGGCTGGAGCTTTTGTGCGAAGCTGTGGTCTTAACTTTGTTAAAAACTTGCCTTCTGTGTTTGAGACACACACCCAAACATGACGTATTTTTAAGCCCATTTACTACACTGCGTGCATTCTGTACTGTGATTGGCTTGCACAGAAGGAGGAACTGAAGTGAGTTAATTACCTAAAATGTGCAGTCTTCCTATTGATTACAGATAATGGTTCCAAACACTATACATCTTATCTTAATTTACACAACTACATATTTACATAGATGGACAAACTAAGTTTGGACACTTGGACACACAGTGTTGGAACAAGCTGTAGTCTGGTAAGAAAAGCAAAACAAACCTAGACTTTTTAATGTTTAAATAGAGATGCAGTAGGTAATGTACGGAGTCACTAATTCTGGGGAGTTCATTTGCATAGGTCACTAGTTTTTTTTCCCTTAGGTAACCAGTTAGTTACAGACTCAGAGTCAGTAATCTTTTCAAACAGGACTTTACTATTAAACTGGAGAGTAAATAAATACAGTGACATAAGAGGAAACAATGGATTTACATCTTTGGATAACATGGAACAGCAGGTTGTAATGGTGAAAAGCTGTTGTCCACTGAAATGTGTGGTTCAAGCTGCAGTCTTCCTTCTAAGTGTTGGATTCAGAGGCTACAAATAACAGGGAATTTGATTTTTTTTTTTCTTTATTAGGATGTTAAACAAGACACGCTCATCCTAAAATTCAAAACCTGATATGTAAGGTCGCCAAGTACTACTTGAAATAAATCCTAAGCTTTTAATTAATTTAGAGGTTTTTAACAACAATTTTAAAATACAAGTGGACTAAAGCCTCGTCAAGCCAACTGCAGAGCCACGATTTCAGACCTGCAGTTCTGATCCAACCTACTCACTCCACCTACAGGTATAAAAGGCTGAAAAGCTGCAGCTGTAGAAAAGTTGATGTCGCCACCTACAGGCAAGGAAAGTTACATTTGTGCCATGAGAGTTACAACATACGTTTTTTAAAATCTTTTTTTGGCTGCTGTTGTGATGTCAGTCACTTGTACGTCTGTCTAAATGTTTAACTGATAAATGTAAAACTAATAAAAACAGAAGCTGTTGCTAGCGATGCACCGATCCAATGCTGATTTTGGATATTGGCCTGAAACTGACTCAAATAGCTGGTCGTGTAGCTGCGACAAAGGGGCTGATGAATTCAATTACATGCATAGTATACTACACGATGCATCTGCAGTGCATGTGTCAACCCGAAAATTTTGTTAGGAGAGCCAGCATAGCATTTAATTTACAAAATTAGGAAGCAATGTTTAAGTCAAACCTGCCTTACACATGAAGGGTGATTCCCTTCCTCATAGTGAGGAATACAGCTTATTTATTTTAAAGTGGTATCGGATCGGTACACAGCATCATCCAATAGCAAGGCCCGGGTATTTGTATGCATGTTGTGACTAAAAAACTTAGATCGGTGCATCCTTAGCTCTTACAGAGAGATCTGCAGGTATAAACTGGTACTCCTACTTGCCTGTAGGTGGTGCAGTTGAGCATCAAGTGTATAACTTGACTGATAATAGGTGCGTTCTACCTCCCGTAGAGTGCGTTAGCTTACTGTGAGCTTAGATCAATGGCCGATCAATGAGATCTGTCATCTCAGATTAGGTTCCTATGGTGTAGCCGGACAAAAGCAACTGCGGTCGCCTTGCTTCCCGCTAGTTTTTACTGTCATGTGACATGATGACGTTTTGCAGCGCCGGCAAAAGTAGAACAAAATTTCTAACCAGCATGCCTCATGTTAAGTTCGGCAGCATCACGTTAAGTCAGCGCTGCGAAGCGCCGCATGAAGTCAAACGCACCTAATGACTTAACGTTTAACATCCAGATTCTCCACAAGAGGCCAATGTTAACACGAGTTTGTGAGTTAGAGAATATTTAATTAACCGTAACCTTTTGACCAAAGAAATAGATTACGTCAACATATTTCTTAACTCTGATTTCAGCTAATGAGTTTAAAGCTACTTTTAATGTTCAGTTTTGTTTTAAAATCTGAATATAAATTAATTGAACAAGATGTTAACAAAAATACTAAAATCTGGAATACTAACCTGTTACTGCATATATAACCACACTCACTGAATCACCACTGAGTGTTAAACAAAGCCTCAAAACGTAAAAAAACTGCCGTTGTGAATGAAAAATGTGGCACCCTTGTGATTTGTCTAGGTCCAAAGAGTTTTAAAATGTTTAAGTTTCAGTAACGTAACTTAGTAACCAGCAGCAACTGTCACCTCTTTCATCCCAGTGGTGTTTCCAGGCCTGAACACTGAGTGCTTGGAGAGTAATTGCCTGGGGGTTTTGGGTAACACACTGTTGGAAGAGAATGAGCCCCTGACATGACAAAAACAAATTTATCTTCACAGGTAAGGAGTTCAAATTGAACCGTAAAACTGAAAACATACAGGAGAAAAAGACATTAAATGGTTGGAAAGTTCTCAGAGACTGCACAGGGAACAAGGTAACTGTCTCTCCCTGTTGAAAGATTTGAAAATTCTACAGTAGATTATATCTTTTAAGATATTTTCAGTGTATTTTTGGCTGTTTTTATCTAGTTTACACCAGATTATTTCATCATGTGTTTCACCAGTGTTTCGCATGTCGGTTCAGCAGCAGCCTAAAGATAAAAAACTACTTTATACAACTGATTAAGCCAGTCAGCCTTTGAAAGCTAGGTTTTGCTGTAGAAAGTAGTGGATATATTTTTAAAAATAAATGCACAGCTCACTACTGTTTCTCCTTTAACCTATAATATGTTGATTTTTGTACATTTTCTGCTCTGATCATCTGAAGCTCTTTAAAGGCAACGACTTCCAGCAGACTGAAGTGATGAGTTTTGCCCCGAGTTGTGTAATTAGATTGATTGAACAGTGATCTTTGGGAAGTGCAGTGCAGAAACACAGCTGAAATAAGAGCTTAGCACTGAGGATAGAGTCAAGATATCCTTTTCATTGTCACTTATGGCCCAGTAACATCGCAGTGTTTTGTTTTTTTTTAACATGGTGACCAGTATGACTGCTGGTTTGACATTAGCGGTCAGTAGTGTTCGGTGGCGGTGAGGTCACGTCTGGCCTTTACAGGTGTGCACGTCGACCTGCTGGTGGCAGTCGCGGCAGTGCACGGCGCAACACCAGTGGAACTTGCACTCACACTTGGTGGTCCGGCTGACCCGCGACGTGTCATAGCCTCGACCGCAGCACATCACCTCACAGCCGTCCACGCCGCGAGACGTCCGGTTACAGACCCGCCCTCCCGTCCCCATCGACCCTGTGGACAGAGAGATAAAGAGAAAGAGGAGGTCAGTGAGGTTTTAAGGACGTTAAAGTAAATCCGTTCCTTGATTTATTTTAAATCATTTGCCTTGCATTTATAATTGATCTATAATCACTCGCTCTCCAAACTGTGACATCATCTAGTCTTTGGTACAGTGCTTTTTTGGGTTATAGTTTAAAAATAGGTGAAAATGAAAAAATGTATTTCTTGCTTGTTAAAAAAAAAGGTGCATAATCGCCTGCACATTTGTAGTTTCTCCCTGTTTATCTCTTGACTATTACTGGAAAATTTTCTAATCTGTGCATCTTCTTGCAACACGAAACATCTTTTGGGTGCAAAAGATGTTTCCAAAACACAATCTCGGGGTGTGTCAGAACCCTCTCTCGACACCCATGACCTGCTAAAAATCTTTTTGATATTAAAATGTATTACATCAATTAACATGTTTACAAGTGGTGATAATTGTCAGAGGGTATTTTTCATTCTGATTGAGGCGAAAATCTGCTCTTTCAGTAAAAAATTTAGACAAAGTGAAAACAAAGAGCGTTATCCATAAGAATGACAGTAAAAATCTTAAGTAATACACATTTAAGCTTTTATTCCTACACACAGAGGCCCTGACTAGAGTTTAATATAAGATGAACTTACTAACTTAAAATGCTAAATCATTTTACTGCAGAAGTAGGATTTAACTTAATTTACCACGGCACAAACGTCAGATTTATTCACTAAAAGGAAAAACACATTACAGTAGCGCCCTACCCTGTTGGAGCCGTTTGACACCTACACTGACAATCATTCCAGGCTGAATAGGTGAGAAGCATCCTGGGAAATTACTTGGGATTGAATAAGTCTTAAAGGAATACTCCACCTATAAGTGCCCCTTTCACACGATTGCTCCGATGTGGAATGAGGATGTGACTTGGCGGGTACATAAGCCGCAATGTGTCCAATCAGAATAGCTGTACTGGTTATCAAGAGCCAGTGTAATACTGGCCGTACACTAAAAATGAGACAGAGGGGGTGAGGAGGGGTCAGGGGGTGAGTAAGATGATGAACATTGGACGGAGGAGAGATGAGAGATTGATGATAGGAGCCGTCAGCCTGCACTCCCGCTCTTCATCAGCTGTTCATTTTACAGGAGGCATCGCCCACACACACACACACACACACACACACACACACACACACACAGAGCACTATCTCCTCAGACTGACCACACTGATACACACTCACTTTCTCCTGACTCTCGCCTCCCACACACACACACACACTTTCTACCTCCACCAAGACACTTCTAAATACTGTGTCTGTGTACCTGGACAGAGGCAACAGCCACACCTCGATTTATAATAAAACTAAGGAAGCCTGTAAGGGTCATAACTGTGGTTATTTTAATGACCACACCAGAATTTTCTCAACAAAAGCTTTGTTTTAAACTTAACAAAAAAAGGACTTTTTGTGTGATTTTTACATAAAAACAGACTCATGCAGACTACACGACTTTCAGCGTCGGCCTTTTATCGCCGTGCTGTTCACACTACACAACTTGCTGTATTGTGACGGGAGTTTTTAAGGCGTTGTGGTGTTCACAATGCGTGACAACTGTGTCACCTGACGGCTCTAAAACCACGTTTTGTCAAGAAAACACACCTGGAATGTGAAACAGGAAATGACGTGAACCTGCACACGAAACAGCTGTTGTTATTATAAAGATAGCAATTATAAAGAAAGATATGGATGAAAGAATGGATTAGCACATGCAGGTAGCAGGGATTGTCTGAACGACAGAGAGAGGTGAGTAAAAAGTGTTTTGCAGTGAAAAAGTAGCTGCTTGCTCGCATTGGCTGGATGTGGACGTCGAGTCACCCGACAAGGCTTTAGACTGTTATTAAATACGAACAACATCGCAGCCAGAAGAGAACGTCTGCTGATAATATTTTGGATAATTACCACATCAGAACCTCACTTTTTCCATCCAATGATCGTGACAAGACCGTTTGGGTTATCATGTCAAGATTTCCAGATAACAAACCGTGTTATGTCGAGTTCCCACAAAAGGGGAATCAGCGCCTCTCGGACACAGTCTCAACAAAAAGTGAGTCCTCATTAGAGGCTTCACAACTACCGACAGCTTGAAGTGTAGTGTAATAATGAACTCTGCATATTACGGCGCATAGTTGTTTTTGACGACACCTGGTTGGCAAGTGCTGATTTATCAAAACGCAGAAAGATATGTAGAAAACATTACAGAGCCATGGTAAAACTAATTTCTGCTAGATTCAAAGAGGTGTGTACAGAGTGTGCACACTGTCTGCAGCAGGTCAAATACCCATTTCAACCACTAGTTCATTTTAGTGCATAATTACTTCTAGAATGATTTTTCTATTAGATAGAGAGCTGCCAGAAAATAAGTTGTGAGGGAGATGGAGAATGCAACACGGCCCCCAGTTGGACATTACAATTACATGGTCGGTATCCAAAACCCCCTAAGCCGTCAGTCAACAACAATCTTAATAAATGATCAATCATTTCAGCCATTTCTGAATAAAAATTCAGTTGTTCCAGCTCCTTAAATTAAAGGATTTGTTGTTTTCTAAATATTACTGTAAGCTGAATATGTTCCGGTTTTGGAAGTTTGTTTGGACAAAACGAGACATGTCGCCTTGAATGGGTAATTTCCAGTATTTTGACTTTTCACAGATTAAACAATGACTCAAAAAACATTATTGATAGACCTGGCTGATATTGAAAATAGCTGAAGGCCTTTATAACCCAAAGAAGCGTAGCAAAGTAGGCGTTTTGATCTTGAAGATGTTTGATTTGTACTGGAGCTTCCAAAGCTGAGCTGTTGTGATGCAGATATTCATCCAGCAGAGTACCGTGGCTGGCTGCACTGTGCAGGTGTGACTACTATCTGACTGTGGAGCACAAGTGTTGGTGAAGAAGAACATGTGTGTCTCCTGTATAAATAAAAGGTTTAGAAAAAATGATGCACTGGCTTCAAGTACCATCTCGAACATTGTTCTGGAATTTGCTCATGTTTACATTCTGCTTCTGCTCTGCACCATTCCCTCACCAGGTAATATGTCTGGGCATGACCTGAAGCCCCGCCTCTCTCTGGCTGCGCGCCCGCCCGCCCATCATCCGCGGTATGCTGCCCCGATAGGGATGACATCACGGCCAGAGTCCTCCTCACAGTCCTCGCTCTCCCTGCGTCTGCTTATTGAATTAAGATGAGGGGGCGCCGAGAGATGAGTTTAGCACCTGAGCCTCGCCGGGGCCGAGGGAAATTGATTTCACACTTTAAGGAGGCACAGAGGGGCCGTCTCTCTATCTCTGTGGGCTCTGAGCCTCTGTCTGTCCATCTGTGAGAATGGCTTCAGTCTGTGTGTTTGCAGCATGATTGAGGGTGAGTCTGCATGTCTTTGAGAGGTTTTTCAGTGTGCGTGATGGTAGATGGAACAAGACGGAATAACGCTAAAAGAACGACATGCTGGCGAATCCATGTTTGTGCAAGTGTCTATAAGAGAGAGAGTGATTCGATGTACAGTACGTGTCATGATTGAGTTTGAATTTACATGCCTGACTGTGTGTGTGTCCCAGAGGAGTTGGTCTTTAGAGAGGGAGCGAGTGAAGTTCTCATGAGAGGCCCAAGGCGAACACTGTGTGTGTGTGTGTGTTACCTCACCCTGCTTACATGTACACAGCACATAAAGCCTTCATGTCTGCTGTGAAGCCTATACTTGTTCTCAAAAGGGGGCCCTAAGAGGTTAAAGGGAAAACGATTTCAGTAGGATTAAGGGATCCCCGTAACGCCAATGCTGAGACTGTCAATATTAGGGAAACAGCTGATTAATATTTTCACTGTCAGGTAATCTGCATGTATTTTATCAATTTAATTCTTCTTCTATAAAATGTCAGAAAACAGAGACACATCCCCATCAATAAAACTAATGGTGCCATCTTGATTTGTCCAACACAAAATAAACAAAAGAAAAGCAGCAAACCATCATAATGCTGCTTGAAAAACAGACTCAAACAACTGATCAATTATCAGAATTGCGTGTTTTAACTCTCCGGAGCAGCTCTCTCTCAAAATTCTACAAATGAAAGTGTTCTTCTGCAACTGGACCTGTTTCGGCGTCACCACCTGACTAAAATGTGGAACTTCATGGTGTGTCCTGGCGGCCTAGTGGTTAAGATACCATGTACATTAACTGCAAGGCCCCCAGTTCGATTCCAGCTGGGGGTGCAGAAGTGCCTTAAACCTGCCTTCTATCTAATGGCCAGCTGGGGGCGACTTTGCAAAAGAAGATGTCAGATTCCATTTGAATTAATTGCAAAACGACACTACTTCTCACTTGCCCTAAATACTTCCGAATAAGTTTACAGACACATCCGCTAGTTTCAAGTCTTCAATACAGCATGATGGTTATTTTGAAAATTATGGTCCGATTTAGAGGAAAATGGAAGAAACAGCTGGGTAAGATTTAGGGCGTGGCTATGTTATGATTGACAAGACACTACCATGGTAAGCTGTCAGTCAGGATAGAGGCGACTTGTTTCCACTGCACATTAAGAGTTGGCTGTTTATTTTTTTTATTTTAAGCCCGTTTTTCACTAGCAAAAATTAGCATCCCGGTTAATATCACAGTAAATAAAAATTACAGATGCACCTTGCTAACCAGGCTAGCTAGCTCCACCCTCTCGTCCAAATATGGTCACGTCCGGTTCCAAAAAAGGAAGCTGACGATGGCCAAAATGCCAAATTCGAGGTTTCAAAATGGTAGTCCACAACCCAACGGGTGACTACATGGAAGCTAAATCCACTTTTTTATACAGTCTATGGTTGTAACCCTTTTCCTCTCTCTTCATGAGTCCTGTTTGTACCTAAACTTTCGCTATCTGAAAGTAAATTTGAAAAATATTGTGGAACTCCAGAAGACAGACATGACCAAAAATCAAGAATTAACCTCCATGCTCAAAGACGAGAATAAATAAAAACCATGCTTCTGAAAATTCTTCATGCTTCTTTAAAGGCCATAAAACTAAAACACCATGACGGTGCCTGAGAATCTGTACAGCACACAGAGTACATGACACTGTTCCATGACAGACAAATCCCAGGTTTGACACAACATCCAACGTCTCCTTTGACTCCTAAGTGTCAATGAGAAAGAAATATTCCCCCCGATGCAAAAATCTGCTGCTCAATCACACAGCCAAGTCAAAGTGCTAAACCAACACCTAATTTCCCCTATTACACTGGCTACCAGTTACTTATAGAATAGATTCTAATTTATAAATCACTCAGTGATCTCGGGCCAAAATACATGTGTGATTTTTAGAAGGCTATAAACCCAGTAGGGCCCTGAGGTCTTTAGGAAGCAGTCAACTGGTAGAAGCTTGAGTCAGAACCAGAGTGAAGCTGCTTTCAGCTGCGATGCAGCTCAAATGCACCCAAGCCATTTCCAAATTTTAATGGAAAAACTCTGCTGCTCCCCTGACTTTGTATTTCTTATTTTTGTATTTAGGGCGCTTCCAACTTTTTACTCCATTTGATCAATTTTTTGATTCTATCTTAATTGATCCTATTCTTGTTCCGTCAAGTGTTTCTAATGCCTTTCTTTGCCTATGTAAAGAAATTCCTCTGTGTTTGAAATGTGCCATATAAATAAGCTTTATTTATATAACACATTTCAAACGCAGCCTTGCCTTCAACTTCAACACAACACACCATTTTGTTTCAGGGTGAGCAAGGATTGGTTACCTGCAATGTTGCAATGAAACACAGAGGAAAATGTGACATGTGGTAAAGTTTCTTATCCACGTGCACTTTCAACTGCATTTCCAAGCAAAAACAATAATGAAAACATCTAACTAGTATTTGTGGGTGAGGCTAATCGACTGGTGGGCTGCACAAACTGAATGCAAGCGTCTCACTTTGACACAAAGCACATTGTAAACTCCTATGCGAGTGTGTGTGGTATTGTGTTGTGTAATTAAACCTGCCCCCGAAATATGCCTCTCTTTGCTGGCCAATGGTGCCCTTAGGCGTGTGTGTGTGTGTTTCCAGTGCTGGTGATTTATAATGATCTGTGGTGTTCTAAGGTTTCAGCCTACAGAAGTGTGTAATGGGTCTTAAACTGGCCGACACCCGATCGCCACGGATCATCTGCTGCCTGACAGGCATCCACCTCCTCTGAAAACACACACACACTCGTGCTCTTTCTCTCACACAGTTTTCAAACACAAACATTTTCCTTCTCACACACACGCAGTCTTGTTCCAAAGCTGTACACGTCTCTTTAACTGCTTATCTATCTTGACACCAATGTCTGGGCACCAATAAGACACTGCAGTCTCTCTGCAAACTCTCTCAGGCAGATTTGACATTGTACTGGCCTGATGAAAACTGTCTAACATGTAAAACTTCAAGGTTAGTTTCCACAAGTCAGAATTTTTTAATGCATTTTCACTCCTGATGAGATACTGTAAGCAAGTGTTATGGGCAGGAGGAGTTTCACAACCTGACAGTGGATCTGCTGAATCACTTAAAGCTCAGTTTAATCACTTAAAATACAGAAAGCTGACATCAGAAAGAACCAGATGACTTGGATCAAGGTGTCGAACGGCAGCTGGAATTTTGATTGACACAAACACAGCGACACTTACCTACAAACACAACAATTACTTTGACAGATGGCCCCAGACTGTTGCAGGAACACCATTACAAGCTGCACCCACCACCTCCACTGTTACAGTTTTCACACTGGGGTAATGACAGGAGGCTTTTCATTGTGAATTGAACCTCAAAAAACATGCTGGCACCAACCATAACTGCTCAAAGAAAAAGTCACTTAGCAGCATGATGTAGGAAGTTGGCCGAGGTTCAACTTCTTCTGACGCCCTGGAGCGACAACCGATAATGCTCGATTTGATTCCCTCGTTAAGCAGCACAAAATAGTTTTCAAGCCCAAGCGGATTATAGATGGCTAAAATATACTGGTCTACGTAAAATACTATGTAAACACTAAATTGCAAACATCAGGCTCATGAGAGGCAAGAGAGAGGCGGCCACTTTAGAGTATGGCCGACCAATTAATTGCATTTGCGATATTTTCACGATGTGTTAAAATCTGATAAAATCTAATCGCCACGGCTGCGATTACACTCTGGTCACATGACACCCAAGTGTAAAGCAGTCTGCACACGAAGCATCAACTTTGCACATTACATTGTACCTTGACTTGTTTTTGTACATTGGCCTTAAGTCTGACAGAAGCTGACACTAGAGAAACTTTAGTAGCACCCGCAATCCGTGGGTAACATGGTGCTGGTGGTGGTGGGTGAAATAGTCGGCCATCCACCGCTTTGACGGAAAAGAAAAATGTAGAAAGACGCATGCAGTAAGGTAAGCGTATTGTGGCCTGCGGCACAGACACAGCCGCCGGTCAGCTCAGGAAACATCTGTGAAACGGCGTTTCAAACTAAACGCACAAGTTCGAAAGAGGCCCAGTCTGTCCCGAGTTACAGCCTGGTTACAGCCAGCGCGCTGCTCACCAGCATCGCAGGCTGCAGCGGAGGAACTCTGGTGTTGTCAGGAGAATTTCTAAAATCTTGAATCGCAATCACAATATTGGTTTAAAAAAATCCTACTTTAGAGTCGGTGTTCTTGAACAGGGGAGTAACGTGTTACTGAAAGCGACAGTAGACGTTGGGCAGGTGTGAGACGATTTAGCCAGCTGGATGTTTTGTTTGTGTGACTAAACCAAACATTTGTGATCAAGCATTTCACAACCCTCATGATAAAATTTGTTTTGTTCACACTACTACTTTCCTTTAAAGGGCCAGTTCACACCAACCAACCATGTTTGTTGAACTGGTTCAGTTGAACTCTGGAGCGTTTACTTATTTTAAGTTTGGTTCATTTAGCACGATTAGAATAACGCCACTTCAACTCAGGTGGAACAAAACTCAGACCTTTACCAAGAGAACAAAAACCATCTAGATGTCGAAAGTTAAAACTGAGCTACATGTCTTTTTTTATGTCTTAGTTACATATACCTGCGTAAAACAATAAGGTCCTGCAAATCATCAAAGCTTACTGAAAAGTCGAGTGTATCTTAAGTACAAGTGTAATCTGATACATTTAGTCAGCGCAGCGACTTCTTCATCAGATCCTGTGGTACATTAAGTTTGGAGTGTGTTTACCTGACTCGTGGTCCCGTATGCAGTAGTCTGGCGAGTCCTCGAAGTACACCAGGTCATTCTTGCTGGGTCGCTTGAAGTGTGCGTGCGCGGCAGTGAACCCAGTGCCATACTGGTTAACTGCCACCTGCACGGCGCCGTTATACCTCTTGCGAAGGTGGTCGCCAGTGCGTCTGAAGTCGGCCATGGCCAGCCAGCAGGTCCGAACGCTGCACGAGCCGCTGACGCCGTGACATTTGCACTCCAGAGTCATGAAGCGCTTCACCGCCTGGCGAGGAGAGAGGGAGCGAACAGGAAGTAATTTCCCACAGCACTTATTGCACCGTCACCGCCTGGTTAAGAGGATAAGTTTTGTTCGGGGAGGAAATAATACATTTCAAAGTTTTCTCATTCTGTAATAACGATTAATTTTTTATTTGCACTCTTTTTATAGTTCTGCATTAGCTGAGCTGCTTCCACTAATTTAAAACCAAACCTGTTATTTAGAATAAACATTTGGTCAATTGACCCCTTTAAGTCATTCTTACAGGTGTTTAGATGATCAGGGCCTCCTTACCTTCCTGCCGGCTCGGTTGTTGTGCAAGTTCATGAGCGCCCGGGCGTCCCTCTCCTTCCTCTCCTTGGCGTCCACAAAGGCCTGGCTGAAGCGCATGGCGTGGTCCACGTGGTCACTGCAGCCGCCCCAGTTAAAAGAGCCTTTGGCATCCCGCGACGAGCCTTTCTTAGTGGGATCGCAGGAGCAGGAGTCCAGCTCGCCTTGGCTGCAGGCTCGTGCCAACGTGTAAACCACACCGGCTGAGGAGATGGCGTACATAAAGGCCACCTCGCGGCTGCCTTGGAGGAGAGGGTGAAATATTGTAAACAAGGAAGCAAACACCTCTAACAAAGGCAGGTCTTTGCTACGATTTCATGTCATGCACAGAAAAATCCAATTTATTTGAAACACATTAAGCTCAATGATTTAAGAATAATCAAAATTGCAATATATTACACAATATAAATACGCCAACTTCAACTATTAAATTACACCATATACCACATTGTGTTCTTTAGTCCTGCAGGGCAAGTCCAGGTCAGCTTGTCAGGTCTCTGAATGCTGACCATTAAAATGACAACAAATGAACATGTTGCTTTCAAAGTAGGGATGTAGCAATCAGACACTGATATTAGCCCACAAATAGCTGGATCGAATATTGGTGACAAGGGAGCCAATCTATGGGGCAATCTATTCAATACAATTACACACACATACTACACAAAGCTTCAGCAGTAGACCCAAACATTTTGCTAGGACAGCTAACACAGCATTTTATTTTACAAAGTAAGAGAGTAGTTCAATAGTTCAGTCAAGCCTGATGTTGCCTTACACATTAAATAATGATTCCTAGTCTCTTCCTCACAGTAAGGAATACAGATTATTAATTGAACACTGGTACTGCATCGACAGATACCCAAAGACAAGGTATTGGCATGGGGGCTGAAAAGGGCGGATTGGTGTTTCCCTGTTTCCAAATCTGAAGTGTACAACTCACTCCAGGAGCCCCAGGTGTGCCCAACCTTTTCATTTATTAAACACGATTCACTTCAAAAGAAACGCTGTTACAATCAGCTACAAGCTTTGCAATCCCAAATAGTCACTTCTTAGGAATATAAAAACAGCCTTGTTTCAAATTAAGACAATTTATCTCAGATGTGTATGTCAAATATGTGTAGATGGTTTTTGGGGATCACAGAAGTCACTCAAACCCATCAAAATGTAATGACTACAAGTCCATTACACTAGAGCAGCAAACAGTAAGAGGCGGTTTGAACTGATTGCTAACATGCTCACAATGGTAATTTGAAAATGCTGATGCTAAGCAGGTATACTGTTTACCATGTTCGGCATCTGAGTTTAATGTGCCAGTTTTCTAACATTCGCTAAATGGCACTGAACACAATAGGAACAAGGCAAATGAGAATGTGATTAGTTTTGTGGGTATTTAGCTATAAACCAAAGTATTGTATAAACTGAGATGGTGACCTGATGATGGCGCTAGATGAAGAGATGACTGAGATTGAGAGGGACATGAATGTGTGTGCCACATTTTTGGTGAGCCATTCAATAGTTTACAAGAACTTTCACTCAAAACCACAAACGTCAACCTCATGGTGACCCCAAAGTTGGGAGATCACCAAAGACAGTAGCATCATGAATATCTATAGCAAATTCAAATTCAATCCATCCAATAGTTGTTTATGTATTTCAGTCTGGCCGACCTACAAAGAGCTGTGCTGTGTGTGGATTAAAAAATACACAACACGCTCAGAGAATCCGGAAAACTAAAAGATCAAGATTTAAAAAAACACAATCAGCACATTTACTGGTACACTTCTCTACATCAGTAAACTCAACTGATGTTCAAATGTTTGGCAAACGCTGGTACCTGTATGACCCGTGTTTGTTGCTGTCTGCTAGAAGCTTTTATTTCATGCGAGGCATGAAATGAAAAACTCTTCATCTACCTCCAAGATGGATCAACAGCTAACGCTTACCAGCAATGCCCTGACAGAAACCTCTTATCTCCATCCACATGTAACTGATGGGAGATCGGAGAGCGATCAAAGGCTGAGGCTGGGAAAGGGTGTGTGTGTGTGTGTGTGTGTGTGTGGGTCGGTCTCTAACCTCTGCTACAAGGTTATAACACATCCAACATGTAATGATTATGGATTTTCATTAGCAATTAACTGCTAAATCTTTTTTATATATAAACAAACATCTGTTACAATCAAGTCCAGATTAAAAAAAAGAAACTCTGTTCAGAGGAAGGATTACAGTCAGAAAGGGATGGGCGGCGAGGACAAACATGGACAAGCATCGGTAAAGCTTTTCCTCGTTTGAAAGCATTGACGGAAGAGAAGGACTGAGGGCTGACATGGATGTTGCGTTACTCCTCTTGGACAGGTTGGTATTTGTAAAACGTGAGACAGCTTATTGTCTTGGAACTGTAGAAATTTTTCGGTATATTTCTATTTCTGAACATGAGCCTGGGGCGAGCTCACCTGTAGGTATATACGTCATGAGCATGCGTCGACAGTGTTTATGTAATTACTCTCACTGGCAAAATGGGAGACAAATGTTCTGCACTGCAAGTTTAATTTATAATAGGGCTGGAAGATATGGCCGAAATGTTATCACGTTAAAAAGTTTCACATCTTTCGATATCAATAATTATCACGGTAAGTATCAAATTGTTATTTCTTTTGCATTTTAAAGGCTGGTTTTTGCCCCTGAGTGAAAGTTGAAGTTGAACGTGATGGTTAAATGTGGTTTAAACTCTTCACTTGAGACCAAAGAGTGGAACACTTCACAAATTTGACATAGAACATTCAAAACAAATATGCATGAGTAAAATTAAGTTAAATCTTTTTCCTCAAAATAAACATCTTAATAAAAACTTAAGTCCTAATTTGTGTTTTGTTTTATTGTCCAGCCCTAATTTATAAATTGATTTATCTATAAAATGTCAGAAAAAATGCTAAAGGTTTATTCAAAATGTAAATCAACCATATCTTTCTAAACTGTCATCTTACTGTCCTGTCATCATAATCCAGATGAGAGAAGAGAGGAGTTGCTATAAGGCTCATATAATTTCAGTTATTAGAATCACAGAAAGAAGCTTTACAAGCAGCCTTAAGTCTCTTCGTCTGTCTGACTACATCCGGGCTGCCCTCATTAAATAAATGGTGGAGCTCGTTACAGACATATTTAGGACCAGAAAAACAACTGTGGGCGAAAAACATGTCTTCAAGTATCATGTCAGACAGATTGAGTTCCTAATAATTCTTAATCTTTCCTTTAAAAGAGCTTGAAGCTACAACAGTTTGGTATTTTAATTTGATTAATTACTTTGAAGGATTAATCAAGTCTTTCAATTTAAATTTTCTTCACACACTAGGACTGGGTATTGCACTTAAGTTTTTTCAGTGCCTACCAAAGTGTGTCCGCTGCACCAAAAATCAAACACTGTCAAGAAACACGCCTAATCTTTATTTTACTAATTTTTTAAATCAAACAATAAATTTAGTTAAATTTTTTTGCTAAATAAAAAAAAAAGATGATGATGACAATGATATCAGTGGTGTGTGTTTCCCAGTCCAGCAGCTAAGTTGAGCGTGCCTAACGAGGTTAATGAGGAGAACGCTGAGAGAACGAGACACCAGAGAGGGAAAACTCCTGTGTAATTGTTTGAAATTAGCCTGCTGACATTGACAATAAGGAGGCTTCTGACGGGGCCTCGGTGTGCCGTGATAATGCTCTGTGACACGGCCGGGGCCCGGCTGGGAGGTCCAAATACCACACGGCTGATTAGTGGCCCCAACATGAAACGGACTAAGTCGAAGGATCCGCCTCGCAGGTTAAATCTCAGGGCATGGGAGAAGAACATCAGGCCGCTGGGTCCTGATGATCCTCCAGTGGCAATAAAAAAAAAAGATTATGACTTGTTATAACACATCCTTGCAGGAGATACAGACTGGTTTTAGCTGCTGAGACGCACAGTGACACGTCTAATTTGTTAGGATACTTCGGTTGAGAGCTCACATCTGTCACTGCTTACCTACCTTAAAAGTGGTGGGATTACTTTTGTTTGGGAAAAGTCAGATTTTCTACCATTTCTCATTTTAACAGGCTGAGTGGAGAGTAGTTAGCTAACTGAGACAGTAGCTGAAGTGGATCCAACATAAACATAATTCTAATCAAACTGATTAGTAACTGATATGGAAATTTGTATAAACCTGCAACTAATTCTTTTCATTATCGAATAATATGTTTTTTATTTTATTCAAATCAATTAGTGGTCTTATTTATACAATTTCAGGAAATAAATGTGTATAATGACCATGACAGTTTCCCAAAGTCCAAGGTGGCATCTTTGGATGGTGTGTTTTGTCTGACCAACAGTAAAAACTCAATAAAAATTGAAGACGCTTATATCCAAGAAGCTGGAACTAACAAATGTTATTATGATATTTATGCAATAAGCACGCTTGATTAATTACTTGATGAATAACTGTTGTCGATTAACATTTTGTCCATTGACAAATCATTTCAGCACTAAATCTGCACACCAGGAGTCATAATTTTACTATAACAAAAGTTCTGAGAAGCACGTTAGCCTCCAACAAACACAAGAACACACTTACAAAGAAACCAGTCAGCTGCAGCAATGTGACAAATGTACAACTGTAAAGTGAGACGAGATGTGGAATGTGATCCAACCTCTGTGGGGGAAAAAATGAAATCTGTGAAGGAACTATCTGTTTTCCAGAAAGCCTCGGTGTCGCGGTAAATCTAGCCAGCGCTTGAAAAAAAAACAACCAATTGTTCAGATTTGTCAGCATTAAACATTAAGGCTCACAGTCAAATGTGTTTGTTACTGCAAACAGATCAGTGTGCTGGAACACACGCGATCATGCAGGGATTCAATTCCAAAAGGTGCCAACAGCACACAATAACCTGAAACACAACTCAGCATGCTGTATACTGTTACAGGCGATCTAACTTTCTATTCTTAGTTGTGCTGTGTTTATGGTACCTGACAGCCCCTGAAGTCACCATATCATAAATAATATGCTTAACACATGTATCCCTGCATCTTATATCATTTACCCCAGGGGTGAGCATTAGGGATAAGCTTAATAAATCTGTAATTATCATATTACCTAAGCACCAAAATGCTGATGATACTTACGTAAGTATTCAAAATTAGTTTTGCTCATGGCATTGAATCAAATGACCGTTAGTGTTTTTCCTGCAACAAAATATTTAAATATTCAACTACATGTTCATATTTGATGAAATTGAACGTATTATTCATTTAGAGATGACGCCTGTCAAGCACAGCATGAGAGTTTAATCACGACTACAGACAAACTGATCATTTAAAAGCTTTAATTTAAGGTAACTTTCATCTGATGTCTACAGACATAATTCATGGAGACAAACTTGAGGAGGTATTTAAGATGGACATTATTTTGGTAAGACTAAACTTCAACAGCTTACAGGGGATATTTGCCCTGAATCATGATTCTGTATTTACCTAGTGTAATGTGTCTCTTGCTTGTCCTACTGAGGGATGAGTGGTCCCCAACAGAACAGCAGCCTTGGAGCTGAGAGAGGCTGAGTGAATTGCTCAAGGACATTTCAGCAGGCAGGATGCTTGTTGGACATGAAGGGTCAATTTCAGATCCTCTATATTAACGCTATTCCCTGTCTGCTGTCCTCCATTTTCCAGGACAATGATTTTTAAAACCTCCTCTAGTTTAAAAATAAGGAGGAGATAAGTGTCTTCTCCCAGTGCTAGCACTCCCTCTACTCACTTCGTAGCAGCAGGCGTCCAAACAGGTTGTGATCCCTGGCTGTGGTGTTGCAGTTCCAGCGGTGGTTGCGGAATTGGTGCTGGCACTCTGAGATCCAGTCCTTCATCCCGGCCCCGATGGCCTGCATCACTTTGGGGTGCTGGCGGCATAGCTGGCGCTGCTTGTTCATGAGACCAGGGATGTTGTCGCACATCACCTGGGAGCCCAGGGTGCCCATGTACCTGCAGAGTGGAGGAGCAGAGAGATAGGAAGCCAAAAATTTGTGAACATCAGGGGAAACTTTTTCAATCATTAAATCCAGGAAGAGAAAAGTATAAATGGAAGGAAAATGTCAACGATTGCAAAGACTGAACCTAACAAAAGTGCAAATAACCCAATGTATGCTGCACGCCCAGGTAGCTGCAATGCATGAGACATTGAAGCTTTGTAGAGTAGTTGGACACTTAACTACTGCAAAAATAGAAAAGGTGAGAAAAATATAATGAAATAAGTCAAAAGGTGTCTTCTTTGGAAACTTGTGTTGAAATCACTACAAACAAGTCCACACTCCCATGTACCTGCAGAACAAGGCGATGACTGACTGGCAGGGAATTTAAACACTTGCATGCTGCAGGGATTTTCTTCACCCATTAAAGAAAGGCCAGAGCAGCAAGAAAAGGGAACTGAGGAAAAATATCTGTTCAAACAGCATCTCAGTATCTCAGTATCACAGGCAGTCTGAAGTTTGGAATTTGGAAACAGAGCCTTTGCAAATATTCATTAAAAGATTCAAGAGAAAGACAGCAAATAAAGATAAATTAAATTATATCAAATGACTTTATCCTGGAGGGGTATCTGTCCAAATATTCACGTCTTCAACTTCAGTTTTTCAAAAAAAAAGAAAAAAAAGAATGCAGTTATGAAAACCAGGAAGGGGCTAGTCACTCAATCTCTGGGAAATGTCTAATTAACAAAAGTTTTAAAGGTAATTCAGACATTTTATACATATTTAACAATAATCAATCGGAGGATGGAAATGCCACACAAACCACAAACTATTCTACAGCAGAAAGATTAATTTAGCAACCTTTAACTTTCCACGTGTTGTTACATAATTTTAATGCATAATGAAATGGGCTTTTTCAATTGTATTTAAATAAAGTTCTAAAAACAGCGCACAGTACTTACCACCAGGATGCATCGATCTCGGCCGTCAGCCAGCAGATTGCTACAGACAAATAAAAACATATTCCACTTGGCAATAAGTTCATATTAACCAAACGTCGGTCCTTTATGGATCTGGACGGAGCATTTCCACGGATGAAAGAAAATTATGAAACATTACATTAGTCAGAACTTGTCGAATCTCCAAATCGAGCTTGGATTAAAAATAGGCTATATCATCACAGGACAGTGGGAGGACGGAGGTGCGCGCGGAAAAGCCATGGCTGGCGCGGGTTCTGCGCGGTGGCAAAGTGCTTGTGAGGAAAAAGTGAAGAGCGACCGTCTTAATAGTCCGGCAAATATTTTCAGTGGAGATGATGAGCTATCAGGTTTAAATTGCTTTACACAAGGGGTGGGCAGAGTTCCCGTCTCAGGAATGAGGTGAAGAAATGAGATGTCTGAGAGTATCTGTTCAGGCTGGTTTGACACCAGACAGGCTTGGATCGCGTCCAGACCGGAGCTCCGCAGCTCTGAGATGCGGTCCAAGCTGATGGGCTCTTCACTCAAACTGCACCGACGCGTTCAAGGAAGGAGCCCGTTGTGGGGTGGAGGCAGGGGGGCGACTCATCCCGCACACGCAGCCATTGTCAGCCACCAGAAAAACGCGCAAACCCGTTTACATTCAATTTCAGCGGACACAATAGAGCAGATTATAAAGATGGACCGTATTTTTTTGTGGTGTACTGTGCGGAGCCCCGGAAGTCCCGAAAGGTGGCATTTGCATACAGATTAGGCCGTGGGCAGAAGATAGTAACTTTAGGGTCACAGGTCCCCGTATTTTTAGGGCATAACACTGTTAAACTGACGCAGAAACTCGCGTTTTATTTAGTAATATGATAAATAAGGACAAACTATGAACCACATCACAGAATCAACTGTATGCTCCCTACAGTTTGAATGCATTTTCCTTTCTGTCTATGTAACTTCCACGTTCATTAAGCCATATTCTACGCCACTGACGCACAGTTGCCAAATATTTCTGATCCCCAAAGCATGACGCATTGTTATTTTACAACCTTATACAAACCATCACTCAGTCCAACTAATAACTCAGGAATGGTGGGTTAAAAAAATGTAGGCACTGATTCTCCCAAACCAGCACCTAAAGGTAATGTGTCCATTTCATTGGATTATCTATCACAGCCTTTTGAAGTCTCTTGGGGAAATCTGTACCACTGTCATAAGGCATTTCCTCCATCTTTGATCTGGCCCGGGTGTATCTGGAGGTCCGGAGACCCTGACCAGATGAGATTAATGGGCAAATTGGATTTTTCCCATGATCCCCGTGGAAGAAACCCATAAAACAACAAGGAGATTTAGAGAGCTCTCTCTGCTCTTCTCAGCCCACTTTGTTGTTGCGGCAGCAGTTGAAGCAAGTGTGTAATATAAATCCAATTTAATTAAGAGTAATTCATTCGCTGCTATACAAAATGACAATGATGCTGGTCACTGCCTTTTACTACACGTTTTATGAAGAGAAAAAGTAGCAATTTCTTACAATATCAGCATCACCAGTCAGGCAAATTTACCTGGAATGAAATTTGTGAAATATGCTAAATGAAGTATTGTTTGCTGTTTGTATTTGCTTATTTCTTTTGTAATAATATAAAATAAAACATTTGATCACAAAAAAATATGCTAAATGAAGTATTAACTGAGCTAAACTCACTTAAAAGTACTGAGCCGATAACTTACAATCAAGATTAACAATTTATGTTTCTGGGTTTAGAACATCTTGGGTTGTGGTGGCTAAAATGATAAGCGGTTTGGCAAAGTGATGATGTCACAGAAAAACACATTTCAGTTCAATATATTTTGGAAATAGGCCTATTCGATTTCTTTCTGAGAGTTAGATGAGAAGATCGGTCTCCCTCTCATGCTGTGGGTCAACTGGAGTCAGGAGACAATTAGCCTAGCTTAGCATAAAGACTAGAAGCAGGGGCAAACAGCTAGTCAAAGTGTATTTTTTCATATTTCTTTTCATTTACATATTAGACAAACGGGATACAATATTGATAAGCAGATCATTTTTTTCCCTCATTTTAACTTTACATAGAGAGGCTGGCTAGCTGCTTCCAGTCTAGACTAACCGCCTCCCAGCTTGTGCGCCATACTTAATGCACAAACATGAGGTTGATGACAATCTTTTTGTTCTCACTCTGGTTGATTGGATCAAGAGAATAATCATATTTCCCAAAATGTTAAAGTATTCCACGACATCCATAACATCAAGGCCTGAAAATTATTAAAATATTCTTAACTTTAAACTTAATTTGACTGCAAGAATTTGTTCCTCATTAAGGAATTTTAATTTTCACTTAAACTCTTAAAACATAAAAAGTTAAAATAAAACTAAACTCAAAGACAAGTCAGACTGAAGTAGAAAAAAAACAAGTGTTACAGCAACAAAAATTCTGTCTTGTCTAACACTGTCCTACAAACATATCAATCCTTCCATAATCCAATATATTACACACCTACAGTCATCAAAAACAAAATATTACAAGCTCATTAACTAACTGAACACAAACATTCAGGTGTTTAGCAGACACTCCTGAACATCTGCAAGTAACCCTTGCCACTGGCAGCTTTGTAGAGGAGAAAGAGGAAGCTGGCACCGAGCACGCTCAGCGCAACTCTGGTCAGGGGCTGCATCCTCCAGTTACTGTGAGAACCAGGTTGGCGAATATGACAGCGATCTACGGCCTCGTCCATCTGAGGGAGGATGAGAAGAGATGAGACATGAGAAACACACACACCGAATCCTGCAGTTAAAGCAACATGACCTCGTGCAGGAAGTAGAAGCATTACAGGTCGTTTTATCTTAATCCAGTCTGGATTATGGCAGTTTACTGGTCAGACAGTTTCAGGCCAGTTAAACCTCGGCTTGGTGGGAAATAACAGCTCAGTTACTATTGGGCGGGAATCAAACGGAGAACAAGTCATTTTGAGGATGAGGGCATGTCTGGTCCCATGGTACCACCACAGCATGACTCGCAAACCTGAGTCACCAAAACATCCGGTGCCAAATCCTCAAGGACTCATCAGCCAAGCACAGAGTCGGGTCTTGGTCATGGTCAAGTCATGGAGGAATAACACTGCTCATAAACTCTCAAGTCACAAGTTGACACGATGTCACACTAGATCCCAATCACGTGAGAAAGTTTGAAGAGTTCAAGTTCAGCTTTCTGCTGGTAAATGCCTGACTTGGGAACTTGTGGTTTGGAAAAGAATCCAGATTTCTAAAACTTCCTGAATTCTGACGTTAATAACCAGGAAATTGTTGTAGCAAGTGCCAGGAAGGCGTTATTCCCACAGGACATGAACGCAGCATGGACGTCAAATCAAAAGCTATTACAGTGAAAACATCTTACAGGGATCACGTCTGTACGGGTAAAATCGATCACTAAGGGCGGATGATTATTCTAACAAACTGTTTTTCTTTATTTCTCATGAGTACCATCTAAATTACATTTGTATGTTTATTACATGAATATAATGATTGAAACAGACAGCTTACTGTACAAATAAATTACTATACTGTGTATAATTCAAATATACTAATACAGTAATACAGTACAGTAATTAGGCTATAGCCTCAAACAGTATTGCACTGTTTAAAAATACAGTCACGGCAGCTCTAGGCTACTGAGCCACAGCTTGCACTGTATTTCTACATCTAACATAGTGATGTATGAAAAAATGCAGATTATTGTTATTTAAACAGAGTCTGCATTTAAACAGTGCAAGCTTTTTGATCCATATAAGTGGTTTTCACTGTAGTAATACTTTTTACTCATTTTCAATCAACTTCTCGGCTGTTGATCCACATGTGGAGTAACACAAAGCTAAATACACTCATTGAAAACTTTACTGGCTGGTTTGAAACACAATGAGCAAGTGGTTTACGGTGGCTAGATGTTTTGAAAGCTTTTGATAATTTGACTCTGGGTCACCGTTTGTATGCACTGTGTACTGGTGCTACGGGTGGCTTGGGAATTTGGGGTGCTGACTTTGTAATCGCAACGTCCCTGACATCTGGGTCAGGCCGGGGACCTTGCATGTCTTTACCTCACCTTCTCTCCTCTTATATGTCTCTCTTTTCTGTCTACTCTCCAGTAAAGACATAAAATACCAATAAATATTTTAAATTAGAAAAAAATGAAGAGTGTGCCCTCAACTTTTCAGAGCCACCTAATATTTTCTAATTAAAAACATTGTAGTTGGTAAAATCTTCAAATTAACTCAGAATTCACGTGGAAGCCACTGTAAAAGCCAGGCCAAGTAGAATTAGAACATTTTTGACTTTGGCGCTCCCTGGTGTACCTAAAAACACACTTTTTGCATCCAGCAATGCCACAGACTCTCTCTTTTTTAAAGATGCAAATATGGTGTGACACCAAAATACTTTAAATTATAACAAGTTGCTGATTGGTGATTAAACAGTACGTGGATTCTGACAGGCTGATGGCATAGAAGACCAGAAAGATCTCAGCGCTTCATTGTGAACTACGAAGACAAATTGGAATGGTGACATTTAAGTGTCTCCCAACCCACTAAATGACTATAATATCTCCACAGAAGGTTGGTTTGATTGTTGATCAATACCCACATTTTCCAGCCTGAGCTCTGTCTTGAATGAATAATCATTATTTCAACAGCTCAACAGAAGCAGATGGTGCTACGACTCAGGCACCAGCAGCAAGTCACATTTTTAAAGCCAATGATGTGAATAAAGAAACAGCATTATCAGGTGTTTGGGGGCAACCGGGCTCTGTGGTTCATTTGTCTGCGATCAGGGCTTTTTGCAGTGTTTTGGGGAATTACAGTACGCACTGTTGCATTAACTGACGTAGTCCTGCATGAGGGAAACCAGTGAGAGTTCACACCTGACAGGTCGTCACAGTCAAACTACCAACAGCCAACTAAGTCTGGTGCTCTGTACATTTACATTCCAAGAAGTAGATCAGGGGTTTTCAAACTACATCAGCCAAGTCATCACAAGACATTTTTGGTTCAGTGACTCTTGCCTGTATTCAGCCACAGCACTTAATGTTACTGACCAGAGTTTGGAAAGCTTCAGAACAACCTGGTAAACACAAACCTGTGCTTACTATCAGCTTATTAAAGGTATCCTGTGGAATTCATGACATCTGTTAGACCTATGGAGTGCACAATGGGCATACGCTGGTGATGCAATACATGATCCCACCAAGGGTTTCACACTTTTCCACTGATCGAGGTGGCGGTAATGCACCGAGATAAGCAGCAATGCAACAAAAAGACAATGTAGACGAAGACTGCTAGTAAGAATAGATATCAACAATGCAGGTGTGCAAGAAATAAAAAGCAAAAAGTTTGCAAACATTTCACAAGGAACGCATTCAGAATATTTGTGATGAAAACTACTAAATGTAAACAAGAAAACTACCCACTGCACCTCTAAATTTGTATGGCTAACATGTTTGCATCAGACATTCATGGAGCAAAACATTAATTTGGAGTCATTCGTCTGTCCACCTGGTGAATGTATGTCCAATATTTACTCCCATTTTAGATCTACACCAACTCCTGAGAATCTCTTTATTGTCTGTAGGGCTTTCGTCGACTATCATAGGATTTACATAGTCGAATCAGAATTGTGTGTGGCGGTGGGGTTACACAAGGTAGCTCCGCTTTAATCTTGAGAATCTGCAGAGCTACGGTCTCTGTTCATTGCTCACTCTTAACTTATATTTTACATTTACAGCTAAACTGAGGCTTATTTTCACCATGTTCTCTCTGCTCGTCTGCCATTCACCAGTCTTGTGCAGAGTTTTGCGTGCATGCTATGCAGGCGACAACTGCATGCACGTCACAGTTTCTTGCGGGTCTGCTCTGTTTAAAAATGATATATTCTTTGTGTGGATCATTAATGGTGATCAATGATCTGAACGTCCCGCGAGGTGCGGATAACTCGGCACAACACCGGCACAGCTGATGGTCTCTCTTCCTCGTCTGCCAACACACACACACACACAACCTCTGAAGCGCACTGACGCCCCTACCTTAAGGGGTAGGGTTAAACTTTTGGATTTATCCACGCTCTTTGAAAACATTTATCAAAAGCTTCTTTCTTTTCATATTTTTATTTACAGCATTGTATGTTGAAATTTATATCATAATAGGCTGTATATTAACTTATTGGGAGAAAAACGGTAGTTCTACGTAAAATGAGACGTTGAGCTCTCCCATATCGCCAAAATGCCGCTGCGAAGATTCGACTGTGAGACTGAAATTTGAATCAGGCTCCGCCCATCGAAGCATCAAATCTTTGACTAATCGGGGTCAACACTAACTGTCTGCAGTGCGTCTATCAGCATTGATTTGGTAAAAACAGCTACAGGAAAACGGGTTTGATGGGTGTTGAGACTAAACCATACAGAGGCGTAGAGTTGGTGATAATTCCTTGTGGGCTCCCTTTCTCATTACACAAAGTCATTTGATCCAATGTCAATACAAAAATATGGATTGGTGCAGCTTTAAATTACATAATTTAACCCTAATCATGCTCTTCCCCCCATCTTAGCACATATCCACAACTACATTTCTTTTGGCACTCAGTTTACAACATTGACGAGAACCATCCGCATTCACATTCACTGGTTCTGGTTTAGATGGTACTCTCTTCATGTTTTTCTTTAGGTTGCTGTTTTAAACACAGTATCAAAACCCTCCAAAGCGTGTGTCACAGCTTATGTAGTGACAGATGCACTGATAAGAGTGTTTGTGATTCAAGAGTGTGTGTGTTTCAAGAGACAGGCTTCTATCGATAAGGCTGGATTTTGTGTGTGTGGGGCCCTTTCTTCTCGGGCTGGGAGCCAGTGGATCCAAATGGGCTTCATTGCCCGTCAGATTCCTGCCTGACACAAACGAGGAACCCCACCCCCCACCAACGCTATAAAAACACACACAAATATCCACCTACACCATCAACATACTCACCTCGATCTGCTGCTAACCCACCTCCTTTGCTCACCCCGTNCTCTTAAACTCCCTCACCCCGCCAACCCGCGTCCTCTCCTCGCTTCCCTCTGCCCCCACCCTTGCCTTCCCATCAGCCCCCTCATCCCTCCTCCTCCTCATCGTCTGTGTGCTGACAGGTCAATGTCACAGTGGTGCTGACTTATGGGCTGTGAGGATTCTGCCCTGTCAGGTACGACTCTCTCCTCTTGGAATACAAATGCAAACACACACACACGAATACACAGAGTCAGGTGCACACATGCAAGCACTCCCGCACATACCTGTTGGAGCTCGCCAGATTTCATACACATCTAACACACACACTATGTTCTGTTCATGTTGATTTTAATCTCAGCAGTAAGAGGAAAGCTCTTAAAATAGCAGTCAACAGTGTAAGGAATTTAGATTGACTGGCGTGAAGTATGAATGTGTTTCAGCCCCGATGATATAACCTTATTACAGATATATCAGTATCAGTGTCAATGGTGATAGATGTAAAAATAAATATCACATATACACATTTTTAATTTGAAACTTGGTTTGTATTTTATTTAGCTACATTTACGGTTAAAATGTGTAATTTACCGCAACTGTCTTCATTGATAATAAACATTATTATTCAGCTGTAAAATATCCTGCCTCAGTGTGCGTTTTTCTCACAGCCAAACATGAGGCCAGAAATCAACTTCTTTCGTGCATGAGAGCTCTGCAGTACAGGCCGTGGCATTGTGTGTGGTGGGTTGTGTAGAAGCCTCCTGTTCAATCTAATAAATCACTGTGAAGTTTTGAAGATAAATAAATACAGATTGTAGAACGTAATACTTGTAGTCGTATATTTCACTCATACACATTTTGATCAATGAATTTCCATGTCTTTAAGCCAAATTTTCATGAGAGCAGGCCTGTGTTTGCGTGATTTATAAGAATAATGTAAATTAGCCACCTTTAGCGTACCTCCAAAGTTAGTAAGCTACTTCATTCTATACAGCATCTGTCATCAATATTTGCTTGATAACAGAGATGAGAGATGAACGTTTAAGTAGCTGGTGTCCTTGCCCGCATTATTAAATCTGCATTTCCCTGGCAGTGTGTATTTTCTAGATAGTCGGTCATGCGCCAAACCAACTACCACAGGCAACTGGTGTAGACTTAACCTGGGTCTCTCACACCAAAGGCATGTGTGTTATGCACTGCTCCATCACCACCCCTGTTACTATATTCATCATCACATCATATAATATGCTATATAGCTTGCCACTAGTATAATATAAATTCCAGTTAAACAATGCAGCGGTTTCATTTTAATGGGTTGTTTTCATTCATTAAATCCTTGTGCATGAAAATGATCTCTAATGTGTTAATGCACATTAACACTCAAACTCGTCAATAATCATAACCATCAATGCAGAACAATGACTTCAACATTAAAAGTTTGCTGTAGCATGTCAAACTTCTTATATTTTTCAGCCTCATCCAGGCTGTGATTGGTCTAAAGTGACATTGAGGAGCAACTCGACTATATGAATAGTTGAACATGTTTCAACAAAAGGCATTCGATAAAGCTAAATGGCCAGCTAGCCAAACCCAAACCTCCCTTATCTGATAACTAGCATCTTCTGTCTCACTGCTTCAGCTCCAGACGCATCTCCGTCACTGTTTTGGTAAAACTGTAACAAGCTGCACAAGCGGCCAGAGTGACCTGACAGTAATATTACAAAGAGTTCGATTTAGACCTGCTCTATCTGATAAGTACAATTAGATATGTTATGAATGAGGGCTTTATAAAAGTAAATAAATTACACATACTGATGGCTTTTGTTTCAGCTTGTTCGTAACAATTCGCTATTAGCATAACAAGTTGTAATACCTATGGACAAAGCAGGTGGAAACATCGCTCTTCTACTTTTACCCTTCACTTCACCTGCTTCACTGTCTCCACCACAGCCTCTCTCTGCTGTCGGCTGTGGGTGAGCTGATCTGAGGGGGGGAGAGAGCGGATCTGTATGATTCACGTGGGTCACATTTTCAGATTGGAAAATCCAGAAAAATCGAATCCCCGATAAGAGTTATTAAACTAATTTCCAGGACTTTTCCAAAACGTTTCCCGGCCTGGAAAAGGAAATTTTCATGACCGTACAAACAATGTTTAGTGCCTGAAAACACAAACATGGTGCAATGTGGTTTTAGCAACGTCTGCATTTGTGTGTTGACCTGGCATAGCAGATTGCGGAGACAGGCGACTTCCTTCTGCAGATCTTTAGTCTGGACCACTACCTGGTTGCAGATGGCCTGGGCCTCCTTCTTCTGTTCCAATGAGAAGACCAGCTGCAGAGAGGACCATAGAGACAGAGACCAAGCTGTAGATTATAAATCTGGCTGTATGGCAGATGAGACAGAGGACGCACTCATAAAGGCACCTGCACTCAGGCGAGAGGAAGGGACACTAGACAGAGCCCAATGTGCAGGCATGAATTTGCCAAATAATATGTAGGCAGATGTAGTTTATTTCATTAGTTATGCTGAAGTTTACTAGTTTAGCCACTTTTAAGATTATTCCTGCTGTGCCGCTTAAGAGCGTTAACTTAAAAAAAAAAACAATTATAAGCCTTCATTTAGTAATTATTTATATAATGAGGAATTTGATATAGTTTAACACATGAATTCCACCAGAAGTGCTTCTGTTGCCAAAGTTTGAGGAACTGACTAGGAACCCCTAAATGAGTGCACCACTAGACGACACATACCTTATAGGCTTGGCTGGGAAAACGGCTGACGACATCCTGAATAGTCTCTGTCAGGTAGCAACAATGCTGCCTTACTCTTATCAAGAAGTTATGCAGCTCTTCACTCCTGCAAAACATGAGCAACTTACTCATATATAAAAAACTTAAATTAGCATATATACTCTTTTTGTATTCATCAAATACTTTATGTAAATGTACATTGTAGTCCTGAAAGTTAATTAATCACTTCAGCAGAAAATGATTCAACCATTTTTTATAGTATTTGTGGGTTTTAGACTGATGGTCTAAACAAGCAATTTGAAGGTGTCAACTTTGGCTCTGGAAACTTGTCAGAGCATTTTTTTACAATTTCCTGACATGTTATACTAAACAATTTATAGATTAATTATAAGTATAACTAACAATGACTATAATCATTGGTTTAAGTACTACGCTGCAGTAACTACAGTACAGTATTTATTCTATATTTATCTATCTATATTTATTCTTATATTTATCTCAGTCTACATCATACACTATCATTTCTATAACTGAATAAGGGTTATGAGGCACATAAATGAGATATATTTCTCATCTGACAAGTCATGCAAGCTTTTTAGACATACAGATAATGCTGTAGAGCTTTAAAGATGAGGGCAGCTGGTTTACCTTCTTAAAAAGTGAGCCATAGGAAGATGTCTACAAAAAAACAAGGCAAGGACTGCTAAAGATGCTCAGCAATGACAGGGCAGACAGATTGATAGTTTGGTCCAAACTTTGTGTAAACATTCTCCATGCATTTTCCTGGAGACCACCTCACCAGACTCTATAGAAAACTGAGCAGGTGGCCAAGCCTACTCCCCACCTCCTCCCCATGCTAACCCATCCTGTCATCCCTCCCTGAAAACATCCACATTAAATGATTAGTTATTTATATTCATCAACCTCTCCTTTCCCATCTTCCCATCCGCTGGTCCTGCGGGATATTGATAGCTCTTATCTTAATGGTACATTTCCCTTGGTGAGGGGACTGGGCAGCCAGCCGTCCCGGCCCTCCTCACACTCTGTCAGAGGGGCAAGTAAACACTGTCAGTCAGCCTGTGCTGCACCTTCACCTCCCTTCTCCTGGCTGTTAGTTTATCTAGGGAACAGAGAGTGATGATGGGCCCCAAGTGGGAAGATCGTCGAAGGGATTGTAGATGGAAAGAAGGTTGTTTTATGTGGGAATGTTGATGGAGGATGCATGTGTGCCATTTTGTTGTGAACTTTATTGGGCATAGCACCCTTTTCTAGCAGCACCTAGACGGTGCTTTAAGTAAAAGCTGCTGAGAGGAAAGTGATTTTTTTACTTTCACTGCACACATTTTCTCAGGCAGATTCAGGCCAGCAATATTTCAGTCTCATGCCACTTCTCCAGCATCCTTTGGAGGTGGCAATGTGTGGCGCCCCCATTGCTACATTTCTTGGCACATTACCCCTACCAACTGTCGATCATGTGAAACCATCTGCAGGACTGTTTCACATCACCCAAGGAGTTTACAAAGCCAGGTAGGATATATAATCCATCCAGCATGTTCTGCCCGGGGGTCTCTGCACTGTTGGATGTGCACAGAACACCATGGTGGAGCTGACTTATCGCAACCGCTTCACACTCAGCTACACGGCACCATATTACATGCTTGAAGTCACAGTCAAATTAAGCCAGAAAAACTGGCTGATGTGCCAGGAGAGTTTGCAAATGAAAATCAGAGAACAGAATCATGACAAGGTAATACCTCACCCATTACACACATAACAAACTCAGTGGACTGGATATCCCATCCCCATCTGTCAGTCAATTGGCAGTGTTCTCCACATGGCATTGTAGAGGCTCATCAACAACATCCAGCGTCTTAATTCTATCAGAGTGAATTTCAACCACCAATGGTGCTCCTTGCCTCTGCATAGATTTTTCACTACCTCAGGGACCTCTGCCAGAGAGATGGGATAAACCAACTTGAGTCTTTTAACACTGGCTGTGCCACAGAAGGCCTGTCAGTTGGATTCAGGAGATCCTTCCACTGCACAATAATATCCCCAGTCAAGGTAAGTAGTTCTTCTCCGATACCTGGGCAAAGGCGTAGTCTCAGCCTAGAGTATTCTGATGATTTGACTTTGAAGACAACCCAAAGTCATTCTTAATGCCCTCCCAAATCCATCCTAACCCTAGGTTTTTGCTTTTACAAACCCAGTAACTGCATTAATTTTGGTTTTCAATTACATGTCCGATTTTTCGGAAATCTGGACAACCAACTTTACAGCTTTAACACTGGGTTCTTGGGTCCCACTTCCATCGCTCTTATTAACCTTCCCCTTTCTCTATTGGACAGTCTCTCATCCGGCAGGCGGCTAGGGAGCCCAGTTTTGCAGAGGATTCATGAAGTGATGGGGTGCGGTGCGATGGCTTTGTTTGGCCCCTGCCACTGGTTCTCCTTTGCTCATTGCAACCTCCCATCGCGTCTCACCTTACAAATCATTACAGCTCCGCTTAAACCATTAGGACCTGGCTCAGGACTCGTCTACGGAGATGGGGGGAGGGGGATATGGAGCTACGGACAGTGAGATGCTCATGGGGCTGATGGATGACTTCCAGTGGAGGAGGACAGACTAAGCATTACGGGGAGATGGAGGAGGGCTGGATATGGGGGAAGGTTTAAGGTGTGTGGCTGACAAGTGTTTAAATTTTTACTACTACAATCAACTTTGTTTCTGGCTTTGTGCAGTGTTTGTGGAATACTTTTTTTGGAACTGACATCTTATCAGACATTTCTAGAAGACTGAAACAAACAAAGATTTTCAAATACTGTAAGGATTCTCAAACACCTTTTGACAAGTTTTCTGTCAGACACCACAATCTACAGTTATTTTGTAATGTTTGAAATGTACTGTAGATAGGAAAGTGCAGAGAATGAAGACTCTGATCGGATTATTAGTCATTCTAATCTCATACTGCCTTCCTGAAAAGTAAAGTAATGGTCAAACAAACTCACAGTTTTCCCCTGAAAGCTCTGAGAATGTCAATGAAGGTCTTAAGCCTTTCATTTGGTATACTCTTCTTCTCTTCTGAGTACAAGTGTTGATCGCCACAGGCCTGCTAGGCATTAAGATGTGGTACCCTACCCAGTGTCTGTGACTCCCAGCTGGCTGAGTGTGTCTAGGTCCTCTTTGTCCATGTGCATCTGCTTCACAGCAGTCATCACCTTCTCCTGGTCCACCGGGTCTGTGATACCAATCTGACAAATAGAACAAAACTATGTCTTTGTTGATTCAAATCTCTTCCCTTGTCATTTGTTTAGAAAAATCATCAAACTGTGAGTATGTGACACACATCCTTCCTTCCGTAGCTGCCCCGAAGATATATAATCCGTTTAGGGCCGGTGCGATCCATCGACATAGTCGTCATTAAAGATTGCGTAAATATGTCAACTCGCATTATGTGTGTCGAAGCGTCGCTGCATTCAGCGTTATCAGGAATTCGGCCAAACAAGCTCAAACTACAAGACAGCCCCTTCGACCGTCTAAAGTTTGGGAGTATTTCAGACAGACACTCAACAACGTGCTGCTCTGTGAGCTCTGTGAACTGGAAATACGACTACGTGAAGCAGCATGAACACGTGAAGTATCCCGGAGTACGGAGGGCAGCACCGCAAAACATGTTTAGTTTATGTCTCCACACGAGCACGGCACATAATCAGCACGAGGACACGTAGTCCGGTAAAATGTATTTTCTTCATTGCCGTCACGTTCAAAGTAATTTCTGCCTTGCTTGCTGTCATGGTAAGATAATGTCACGCCGGGTGTCATCTAATGTTCGGCCGTTTCATATTTTCTGTTTATTTAACGGCCACATATGAGGGAGAAAACAGCTGAATGGAACATTACAGACGATCTGTGACTGTCTGTGCAGTCTGAATACTTTCAGTTGTTTTCTTTGCCCTGCACTGATGCAGAAATACATTTGCCTGTGATTATCATACTGCATTACTCAATATTGAAATAAATCCATGTCAGAAACATTAAACATTTTAAGAAAAGAAGGCAAGTTAGTGTCTGTTATTATCACAACATATCAGTGATGTGGAAATTGGATTAATTTTAAGATTGATTATTCTAATGTGCTTATGATGATGGTTGAATAAAATATTGATTAGACATGTTTATGATATTTATTGTGGATAAATTGGTTTGTTGATCGAGCAATAGACAACTTTTTTTTCCATTAGAAGAGACAAAATTACTCGTTAGATTAATTGACTAATCAAAAATAAAATCATTAGATTCATTGACTTGAAAAATAATGATGTGCACCCCTAAATCCTTTTTTGAGTTTGAAGTTAAACCTAAGGCATTTCTATCACTGCTCCGTTTCACTATGATGTATGTTTCATCTCTGAAAAACATCTCAACTGGAATTAAATCTGACATTTATCCAAGTTTACAGATATGTAGTTAACTGAAAGAATACAATGCCAACAGAGGGTATCGGTTTAATCTCACTGCGCCTTATTTCTACAGAGCTTTTGTGATATCAGCAGCTACCCTTATCTCTTTCTGTGTCACCCTGAAAGCAATCAGCGAGCAATAGAGCTGACAGACGAACAGATGTTACAGTCATCCTCTACCTTCTCCAGGTCCTCTTTCTCCATGGTCGACAGGTAGCTCCAGGTAATGTCATGTTCCTGTGCATATGTGTATGTGAAAAACAGATTAAGAAAAAGCAAACATCACTCAGCATTTACCAAATCAAAACTTATACAGCTGCTCGTGACCCCACCACCTGAAACAGATGTACCTGCATGAGGCTTTGCCATACGGTAACAACAATCTACCTGCACCCATCAAACCCAGTCCTCTATATATCAGGGCCTAAAACTTTAGCTGACCCTCGGTTTAATTTGGGCCAAGCAAATCCAGCACACTAGATCCATTATTAAAACACCAAGAAAAATATGTAAACTAGTCATCTTATGACATGTTCCCAGGTACGTAAATGTCATTCTGTCAATAATGCAGCTGTGCTCAACACATTTGGGATCACCGTATCTCAACCATAGATCTAATACTGCATTGTACTGTGTGTAATAGCATGTTATCTCTGCTGACTATCTTGGCATCAGTGAGATAAGAGAGCATAAATATCTCCCATTACTAAAAAGCACTGTGTATCCAAAGATTCCATAATCCAATCGGTACTTACAGTCATGATGTCAGTGAGGTAGCCAAGATCAAGGCCGTGCAGGAGGAGCTCAAGGTCATCAAGCTTGGTTACTCTGAGGATGGCAGAGAGTTCACCTTGACTTTTAAGGACTACTGATTTATTTCACAAAATTAACCAAAGCATCAACCACCTGGGAATAGAATCATTAAATTTGTGCTGAGCTGAGCAACAGCATGCAGTCAACAGAGGGCATCATTTACATGTAGGGCTTGGAATAAGACCTCACAGCAACAAAACTTTTACCTATTGACAAGTCCTTGACAAATTAACTACATCCCTTCCAGCTCTAGTATTCCCAAATTGCACCTTTGACCCTGCAGAAGTGGTCGGGCAAAAACAAACATCTTTTTCTCCTTTAGGGGATCAAGTGGGTGCAACAAAAGTGTCACTGAGTTCAGACACATCAGAGTAACCGCAGTGTACACACAGCTTCAAGTTGGCTGTTGAC
>JAPMOB010243144.1:0-11250 GCA_029875015.1 Lepomis gibbosus | reverse complement strand
AACAACAAACACCCACTCGGGTTCAGATCAGGGGGGCCGTTCCTCCCGATCACGCCTTTCCAGGTAACTCCGTCATTGCCTACATGCGCGTTGAACTCACCCAGCAGAACTATGGAGTCCCCTACTGGAGCCCCATACAGGACTCCATTCAGGGTCTCCAAGAAGGCCGAATACTGAATTGCTGTTTGGTGCATATGCACAAACAACAGTCAGAGTTTTCCCCCCAGCTACCCGAAGGCGTAGGGAGGCGACCCTCTCGTTCACCGCAGTAAACTCCAACGTTGCGGCACTCAGCCGGGGACTTGTGAGTATCCCCACACGCGCCTGGCGCCTCACACCTTGAGCAACTCCAGAGAAGAATAATTTCCATCCCCTATCAAGGAGCACGGTTCCAGAACCAAGACTGTGCGTGAAGGCCAGCCCCACCAGATCTAATTGGTAGAGCTCCATCTCCCGCACAAGTTCCGGCTCCTTCCCCCACAGAGAGGTGACGTTCTACGTCCCCAGAGCCAGCCTCTGCCGCCCGGGTCTGGTCCGTCGAGGCCCCTGACCTTCACCACCACCCATGTGGCAGCACACTCGACCCCTGCGGGTCTTCCGATGGATGGTGGGTCCAAAGGACGACGAGCCCTCCCTCTGGGCCTGGCTCCAGACGGGGGCCCCGGGCTTCCTCTGGGCAGGGTCTCTCCTCCTCTTATTTGCCATCAATCTTTGTAAAACTGCTAATATTTTAAATCTACACTGTTGATTTCTCTCCTTAAAACTTCTCAGAAGGGAATTTAGCGATAAAATGGCAAATGAAAATTATAAAATTTAAAACACTAACCCCCGTCTGGCATCCGCAATGATGATGCAGTAAATAGTGAAGATTCTCTCTGACCAATCAGTAATCTGCAGTGTTTTCACATCACTTTTTGTATCACCTCAGCTCAACTCAGCTCACTTGGAAAAAAAATACAAGGTAGCACGTACAACTTTTCCCCAGTGGAAAACCAAAAAAGGCAAGTAGAGTCGAGGTGAGTCGAACTGGTACCATGTGGTGGAATAGGGCCATTAATCTTGGTTCAGTTTGGAAACTTGGTGACCCAAATCAAGTTGTTTCATTTGCTACTCATTGTCCACTACTTCTGTAGTCATGGAGAGTGAGCCATAGCCTCACAGTAATGTAAACAAACCAGCATGTGTGCATAAACAGTCAGGTAAATTGGATCTGCTATGCTGTGTAATTACATTTTTTTGTAAAAACAATGAACATTGTTATTGCTGGAGTCTACTTTTCTCAAATCTGCATAAGGGAGGTGTTGAGTAATATGTCACCGTGACTGTCATTACAGAAAAAATATTAGAATCAGATGCTGGTTGACAAATACTTAGAGCTGCAAAAAGTGATTATTTTCATCACTGATTTATCATTTAGTCTATAAAATATCAGAAAATAGTGGAAACATTCCCAGAGCCAGAGGTGACATGTTCAAATGCTTGTTTTGTTTGATGAACGGTCACACAAAGATAAAAACACAAAAAACACAAAGATATTCAATTACAGTGATACAAAAAAATGTAAATTTTCACATTGGAGAAGCAGAGAATGTTTAGAGTTGCTGTTAAACAAATTAATTTAATTGATAATCATTTCAGCTCTACAAGTACTAGAATTTCCCTTTAAGTCTCATGTGTATGAAACATCTGTATTAATCCAGAGAATCTAATTAAACTGGGTGTTTAAAGCTTTTAATGTGATTGCTACTGTCCACTGATCTCAGATGGAGTCTGCACCAAAATATGAACAACATTCAGCAGCTCAGTCTTCAGTCTTCTGACAGAAACACAATACTTCTCCTTAACAAGACTGGGATTGTTTACCATGGAAACGCTTTAGCAGTGGCATAGAAACCTGCCGCTGGCCGAGGGAGATGATCTGATGGATACTTAATCTCTCCACATCTACCTGTCTACCTTTCTTCTTAGAAAAAGATCAACAAATTGAATGACATCATCTCCTACGAGACTGTGTGTGCGTGTGTGTGTGTGTGTGTGTGTCATCAGTCATGCTTCAATCACTTAGAGAGAGAGAAAGGGACAGAGAGGCCATTTTAAAGCTTCCGTGATCACTATATTATATCTTATATCATATATTGTAAATTACACCATGTGCATTATTCTGCTCTCTATAAGCAGTGTGAACAAGAAAAATAAACTTTGCTGATTCTTTCATTGCTGTGGCGCAGAGGTAGGGATGTAACGAGAACCGATACTTCAGTACCAAGTTGATACCAAAATTCTGAAAACATGTCAATTCTCGTTTTGCTAGGTACCAAAAGTACCGAAGCTCCAACACATGGGAGACAGTGACAAGTGCAGATGCAGCAACAGCTCCGCCTTGACTCGTCGAATAGAAGATTATGGAAACCAGGGTGAAGTTAGTTAGCTGTCGTAGCTCTGTGTCAAAATCTCAATTTCTCACAGTTGGAGAGCTAATTTAGGCAGACGTTTCACACTTTTGATTACCTGAAAATCACTAAAGGTGACAATGCAGTTTGGAGCACTAAGAACTGAATGTCTGTCAACGCACCTGTTACTGTAGAAGGAGTTAGTGACATCTCAAAAGTGCAATAAGACCCATTTCAATCATCACTAACCTTTTTTGTTTTTCAATATAAAAACTCAAACAACTGCTAATATAGAAAGTGACCACCCTTAAACATTTCACACCTGTGAGATGTAAAGAAAAGTTAAGAAAATAAATAGCAAATTTAATAAAATAAGTTCCTCAAATCACCTCTCATCTATTCTGGACTTCCTCTCAGAATTTTCACATCTGTTAGTTGATGTTGAAGTACATAGGATTTATTGTTTTGTTTTGTTTTTTTCTGTGTTATCGAATTGCTTTCGAGAATTGTGGAATTTTACTGGTATCTGCATCGACTACTAAATTTCTGGTATAGTGACTTCACTACGCAGAAGTAAATGGTAATGTCAGCAGATCTTCCACTGTGCACACAGGTGCTCTGGAGTCTCCTTTTCTATCTCTGCCTCTCTAAGGTACATTCATTCATTACATCCACTTAAACAGTAAAAACAACACATGACTCCGTGTTGTTCCTTGTGTCGTCATTTATAACAACCGTGTTATTTTTTAAACTGTCATCGTTCTTATTTGCCTAATCTTCATGGTTCTTCAGATGTGGTGAAAATGCAAACACGAATGTGCAAAAGGGACTTATAGTTCCGGTAACTGTTTAATCAAAAAGGGCTAATTGGGTTCTAGTGCCACCCTGGCAATTACCCAAGTTGGATGGGGTCCCAAGTGCCATCCCAAGCCTCATTGCCAACTTGTGGATGTGTGTGTAAAGGTTTGGGGTCTATAAATGCTGTAATGGTTTGGGCTCTCACAGAAATCATGTTCTTTATAATTTTTTTGTTACAAATGTTTGGAGCATCTGGTAATGGTGGGGGTCCAGTAGAGAGAGAAGAGAGGTGGGTAACTCCACATAGGGCCTCCTGAGTACCTGGTGAGTGCTGTGGGGTGGAATGATGGCAGGAGGTGCACTGTGCTTGTGCGTGTGTGTGTGTGTGTGTGTGGGGTCATTAACAGGGCGAGGTCACAGTCTTTTGGGAGCAGATTATAGTAATGATCTGGATAATGGAGCTTGTGTGTGTGTGTGTGTGAGTGTGTGTGTGTGTGTGTGTGTGAGAGAGAGTGTGTATATTGATCCATGCTGGTCTATGGGGATTCATAATGTGGTCTCTGAATCTGCCTAATGATGAGCTGGACAGGGGGTCACTGTGTGTGACACACACACACGCACAGGTTTTTGAATTTATGTGACAAATACAAGGTGTTTTTTTTATTCAGACTGAGGTTGGATGCAGGATTTAATGCATGCTGTAAGTGTAGTTCTTAAAATGTGTTTAGCTCTTGATGATAACACAGTGTATGGTGATCAGGGTTCATTCCAGACAGGGACTGTCTCAAATTACAGGGTCAGCTTTAGTGCTGCAGTAATGATTATTTTCAGTTGATTCTCTTTTTCAATTAATCTATTAATAGACAGACTTAAGAAATGCTCATCAGAATTTCACAGAGCTCACAAACAATAGTTCAAACCCAAAGATATAAAGTTTACCGTGAAATAAAACTGAGAAACTGCGCAAACAGTCCCAGGGTCCATGTCAGCCTGGTGTTCCATGCATTCACATTTCCCAGTCCACACAGCAGTAACACACAATAATGTTGTTTGCCAACCGCCATAAAAATCAAGAAGAAGAGGAAGCAAGAGCATTAGGTACTTTCATCTCTCACAAGCAATTTCTCACCAGGAGTTTAATGCCATTCGGCTTTGTGTTCTTTCAAAGAGGAATTGTGGTGGATCTCCTCACACATCCTCTCTTCAAAACAAGCATCCATTTTGTTATCTGGAGACATAAAAAACATAAAAAGGCTGCGTATTGCATTGTGAGATTGTTAGCTGATATGCTCAACGTTTTCCCCACCACTTTAAAAAGTGGCAGATTTTGTCCCCATCACTATTTTAAAATTTTGGAAAAATGAAAATGCTTTGAGAAAGATTTATTTGCACAATAACACAACTTGCAATGCAATGTAAATATAGAAGAAACAAATGTTCATTGTCCAAAAAAGTAACTTAAGCTAAAAAACAAGCTATTGATTAATGCATTATATTCCATTATATTTTTATATTTTGAATTGTCACCTTTTATTTTCAACAAAACTAAACCTGTTGACAATGAGCCTTAGTGTTTGTAGCTGCTCACTCTGTGTGTGTGTGTGTGTGTGTGTGTGTGTGTGTGTAGGGTTCAGCAGTCGTCCCAGGTATCTAAAGGTGTTCATCAACCCCAGCAGTCACAAGAAGGAGGCTGTTCACATCTACAGAGAACATGTGGCTCCGCTCTTCAAGATGGCTGACATCCGCACTGACATCACTGGTCAGTCAACGCACTGTTTGTTTATCTGCTGCTCATCTTTAAAACGAACCAGTGTTTTTTATTTTAGACTGACAGTGGGCGAGACCACTGTAGATTTTTGCATGATGTCACACCTCACGTATATTTTAATAAAATAATATGTCAGAGCAGCACAACCCTGACAGATCTAACAGTTACTGACATCTGAGTAGACAGTGTGTGTGTGTGTGTGTGTGTGTGTGTGTGAGTGTGTGTGTGGAGAAGGTCCAAAGGTCAGAGTTAATGGCAGTCTCTGGTCGCTAGGTAACCTGATACAGGGGGCGGAGCTTAGCCCATCTGTTGTGACAGAAGGAGACAACCTACTCTCCTCTCCTCACCTCTCTTGTTTCCTCTCTTTTCCTTTCCTTTCCTCTCTTTATTTCATCTTTTTTCCTGTTTATCTCCTCTTTTGTTTCTTCTTCTTTCCTCTCATTGTTTCCTCTTCTCTGCTCTCTTGTTTCTTCTCCTCTCCTCACCTCTCTTGTTTCCTCTCTTTTCCTTTCCTTTCCTCTCCATTCCTGTGTTTCCTCACTCACTCCTCTCTTTTTTTTCTCCTTTCTTCTCCTCTCCTCTCCTCCCCTCTTGGTGTTTCCTCTCCATGTCTGCCTTCCTCTCCACAACTTGTCTCCTCTCCTCTTTTCTCCTGGTTTTCAACTCCTGTCCTTCTTTCATCTTCCTCTCAACTTCTCCTTTTATATCCTCTCCTCTCTTGTTTCCTTTCCTTGTCTATCTCCTATCCGTCTTCTCCTAGTTACGTCCTCTCCTTCTTTCCTCCTCCTCTCCTCTCCTTTTCTCCACCCTCCTCATATCTTCTCCTCTCTTTTTTTTCCACCCTCCTCATATCTTCTCTTCTCCTCCTCTCAGCAGATGGTGTGATATCCGTTGTCCCGCTTTTTTTTGGCAGTCATCAAACACACACTTGTGTACATGTGACCACACATATACATGAACACTCTATCCATCTCAATGTCTCTCCATCTGTTTTCCTCTCTCTCTCTGACTCCCTCTCTCCTCTTGTCTGTCTCTCTGTCTCTCCTCAGTGACAGAGAGGAAGGGTCATGCTCTCTCAGTGATGAAGGAATGCAAGCTGGATGAATATAATGGGTTAGTCTCTCTTCATTTGTCTCTCTCTCCTGTGATTTAACTCTTCCCAGAAAAGTTGTGAATCGATTCAGAATCTCAGAAGAGAAGAATCGCAATTTTTACTTATTTTCCCTCCACCCCTGACATCTCCCAGATATCTAGAAATAACTAATGTATACCCTAATTTTTTCATGTCTTGTCTACTGCAATGTTCTTTTCTCCCATGTCAGCCAACAGCCCTGTCCCGTTTGCAACTCGTGCAAAATGCTGCAGCCAGGCTGTTAACCAAAGCCGCACATCACACCAATCCTTGCTTCCCTCCACTGGCCCCCTGTAAAGTACAGAATTGATTGTAGATTCAGATTTTCAGACCAAGGTCAACTATTTACCCTCTCATATACAAGGGCACTTGCTCTTTTGCCATCACTCTGGAACAGTCCTCCCCTCCACCCCTCTGTTAGATCAGCAGAGTCTGTAAACTGCTTAAAAAAATATTTGCCCTGCCTACCATCTTGCCTTACCTCCAATGGGGCTGTAATGTAATATAACATGTTATATACTGTTTATTTGTTGTTTATTTTTTGTGTAACTTTATTTTAAAAAGTGCAATATATATATTACAATTTACTCACTAACTTACATAAGAGTAAGCATGTCATAATCAAACTATGACATCATCCTTCTATTACAGACTGAACTGAACCAGATAGTTAATCAGCCGTCATAGACATTAAAACACAGTGACCCAGACTGATTAAACCCCTCCACACACACTCTCCACACAGGTGAGGTCAAACACCAACTGCTAACTGAGCTAACCTCACTATTAACAGTGAAAATAATATTTGTGCCTCTAAAATAAATAATACAACAATAGCCACAACTACAACTACAAAAACACTGATCAAACTCTCATCTCTATCTGTGACGGTCTCTGTGTCTTCGTGTCTGTGTGTAAGCAGCTTTCGTGCTCAGCCCTCATAAAGCTTAATGTGCTTAGAGAAGATTAGCTCAGCGTTGCTAAGCTAGCTGCTGAGTGTGTGTCTGTGTGTGAGGTTGCTCTGGTGAGGATTTGGTTGAAACCTACATTTGCCAATTAGGCTGGCTGTCACTGTGGGGACCGGAGCTTCATGTAATCCCATACACAGGAGGAGGGGCGGAGTCTCTTTACCTCATTTACTGCAAACACAGACTCTGAAGATGAACCTCGATGAGCTTCTGAAAATGTCAGACAATTAATTTATTATTAGTATTATTGTCTTTAACGACTACTGCTAATAATTATACACAAACAAAAACTTTAACACCTAACACGCCAAAATATTCATACAATATACAAGTATACATAATCAGGTCAATTTTATTTACATAGCCCATGTCACAAATAACAAATTTGCCTGATAATTTCCCCCAGCAGAACCCTAAGAAACCCACTTGGACTAGCCACCATCCAAACTTCTCAATTAATGGTTGGCTGATATGGGTTTTTCATTGGCCGATGCCAATATTTTGAAAGCTAGACGGCTGATGCCAGATTAATACTGCAGATATCATGGTGTGTGTTTTTTTAATCTGATAAAAAAGTACAGTATGTCAGAAGCGACGCCATTCAACTGCATTATTCTATACATCATAACTCAAAGTACACGCAGATGGACAGACACACGCACAAGTGCAGAAACATTATGTTAAATAATTGCTAGAAGCCCATAAATGTTTGTTACCCAAAATGTTGTTGGCAAGTTGATAACGGTTATGATAACTTTTGGACTTCTGTTAATGTACATTTAGCATTGGCACATTTCCCACTGTTTCACAGTATTCACTGATGTCTACTTGTTGGATGGCAAAAGTGAACCAAGGGGGGAGCGCTAACATTGTTCCACAGCAGCCACACTGACAAGGCCGCCTGCAGATCTGTCTTCAGATGTTTTTTGGTTTAATTGACCTAGTGAGTGCAGGCATCGGCCAAGTATCTTAAAATGCCTGATAATCGGCCCATTTAATCTGTCGACCACTAATCTCAATAGTAGCTACAGCCCTAAGATTAATGCATTTCAAAATAAAATTCATCTTTTTCACCTTTGTCCAAAACTGCAAACATTTCAGTTTATATTGTCATGTTTAAATATAGTTTTCTTTCACTGCCAAGGCTGAAGGTTTTTTTGTAAACTTTTGACCTAAGCCCTGAAACATAAGTATTGAGCCTTCAATTGATTATTTGAGTTGAATAAGTCTGTTTCCATGTTTATATCTGTTCTAAAGTAAAACAGTCCCCTGGACTTTTAGTTTTAAGTTAAAGTAATTTACTATTAGGGCTGTGTATTATTTACAATTGCTCTATTACTGAGTTTTAGTACTGATAGAAAAACATTACTTTATTGATACCTTTCTTTAAGAAAATGTTTTTCTACAAAATTCTGTTCTGATTTAACAAAAAAGCCAAAGTTTTCAAAGGTTTGTATAAATAAATTATAGTTAATATTTATATTTAATATTTATTTATAATAATAGTTTGATTTAAACTTCTGCCAAAAACAATGGTACAACAATTGTTAGTAAGGAAATACTCCACAATGGTCCTGTGGAGAAGCCACATCTCCTGCTGGCTGACTGTATATTGAATACCTGTTCAAGCCGCCATGATCAGTGAAAATAAATGTTTTCAACTTCAATATAAAAGTTATAAATATTTTGAACTGAATGATGAGACAACTGTACAAAGACACTCTATCTGCTGACTCTACCTGTACTTACAGTGTTTTGTCTCCACTTGTCTGTCAGGGTGGTATGTGTTGGTGGGGACGGTTCAGTGGCGGAACTGTGTCACGCTCTTGTCTTCAGGGCTCAGCTAGATGCTGATTCTCCAAGGAAACCAGTGAAACCAGTGCTGCCACTCGGAATCATTCCTGCTGGTGAGATTGAGGACAAACCCTCATATGAATCCACAGCATGTCAATCCACACTGTAGACCAACACTGTACTGAAACACATATATCCACGTTTTGTAGAACCTGCCCCTGAGTGTTTTATCGACTGTCTGTCCATCTTGACAGGTTCTACAGATGTGGTTTCCTGTTCTGTTCATGGAGTCAGAGATCCAGTCACTGCAGCCCTGCACATTGTTCTGGGTAGGTTTTACCTGGTCTAGCTCTATAGGCACAATCTGGGTCTATAATCACTTTTGCTGCGGTGGGTTCAACTTGGTCTGAATCTGTAATCACATTGACATGGATAGGTTCTGCCTGTTCTGTATTAGTGGGGCCTACATGTTCTTCCTGGGTGGGTTTTATAATTTGTAAATCAATAGTTATGTGGCCTTGAGTGAGTCCTATCTGTTTTCACATTGTCCCGAGTGGCAACTACTTCTTCTCTAATTCTAGCACTATACTGGCATTGTCCTGGGTGGGTTCTGCTTGTTCTAAATCCTTAGTAGTAGTAGTCTAAATCTACCTATTGTAGATCTACAGTCTCATCCTTGGTGGGTTTTACCTGTTCTATATCTATAGTCACACCATTGTCACATCATCCATTGTGGGTTCTTGTTTAGATCTATTGTCACTTTTACTTGGTGGATTCTACATTCTGCTAGATCTATACCTGGATGGGTTCTACCTGTTCTAGATCTATTGTCCCAAGTTTGGATGTGATTGGCTGATGGTCACTCAAACTGTTTGAGAAAAAACAAAACCCCAGACAGAGCAGACGGAATGACTGGACTCCTGAGGGAGGGAGCAGACAGATGTCTAACAGCAGGATCAGTTTCACTCTAAATCACAGGTTTACTCTGCTCACTGTCGCCCCACCTCTTGCACCTAGCCCTGCTTCCTTTCAGATAAACCTGTTTACCAATCAGCTGGCAGCAGGGTAGGTTGCTGTGTTTGAATGATGGGTTGTGGTGTGATGGCGGTTCATTAACACTAATTAACTCTGGAGCTTTGTGTCTGTGACAGATGGGAGTATTTAGTGGCACAAATAAGACTAATTCCTGAACAATAGCAAACAGTTAAAATTCCCAGGCACAAACTTGTTCCCACGGACACCAGGTAACTACAGGTGAGTTCAGTTGTGTTCATGATGCAACCAAGGTGAACATACCTGAACTGTCTGTTATGATACCCCACAGTGTCCTGATATGATGGTGGCAAGTTAATTATTGTCTATGTCACTTGTGTTTCAGGTGTCACAGTGTTGTAGCTACCATTCAGCACACCTAGATAATGTCCTCATGTCATGCCGTGTTTTTTGTGGGAACCTGGCGTAAACATGGTGGGTGTTTGGTTGGAGGATTTTTTAAAATTCTGTATATTAAGTCAAGCCAAGTTTATTGTCATTCTTCCCCATACAAATATACAGCTGAACGAAAGGTTGTTTTGTACAGACAAAGCTGCATGAACAAATTAAGAATGGACAACAACAAATCACAACATACTACAATAGACAGAGCAAGCCCTTAGACCATTCACCGATACACACATCAGAGTACCAAAGTAAACAGTAACAATTCGCAGTGAGCAGTCCAAATTGCCAAAAGATAGATAAAGGGAAATAGACAGTAGGTAGTGCAATTTGACCTATGGCGAATGTTACTCCTCCCACTTCCACCCCTAGCACTTCCAGTGCAAGGAATGTCCCTGATCGCCAAGGCAGTACCAGAGGTAAGTCAACGTTAGAGTAACATTCGCCATGTCCATACGGTGAGAAGTTTGCTGCTCCAAGGCTTCTGCAGCCTCACGGAGCAGTACTGAAACAGACTTCGCCATCACTCGTGCCAGGTGTCCCGCCGACGGACCGTTTGCCACCTTGCTCAAGTCGCGCCACACCCCCCTAGTCTACACGCCGCCGCCGGACGCTTGTTGACAGACACCAATGACTGACATCCCTACTAAAGACCCGCCTTTATGAGAGGACTGACAGATTGCATTTTCATTTTCATTGTGTCCCAGGCAGAGCGCCTTGCTATGTAAAGTTAAATGCAATAGACTGGGGGCGCTGTTTCACTCATTCCATTTATTTAAAGTCCACTATAGAACAGACCGAGTCTTTGCTGCTCTTATTATCATTTCCAAATAGCTGTGAAATTGCATTTTAATTTTAATATTGACCTAATAAGACCATGGTTAGATGGAAAAGCAAATGCATTAGACTGGGGGAGCTGTTTTACTCATTGCATTTGAATATAGTCCGCTATAGAGCAGAGTA